>VCAZ01000279.1:130000-141595 GCA_005784505.1 Bagarius yarrelli
TTACCCCTTAAAACCCTGTTTTACACCACCATTAACCCCCTGTTACACCACCATTAAACCCCTGTTACATTACACCACCTGAACCCCTGTTACACAACCATTAAACCCCTGTTACACCCATTAACCCCTGTTTCACCACCATTAAACCCCCGTTACACCCACCATTAAACCCCCGTTTACACCACCATTAAACCCCTGTTACACAACCCATTAAACCCCCCGTTACACCACCAATAAACCCCTGTTTTAACACCACCATTAACCCCTGTTACCCCACCAGTACCCTTTAACCCAACAACCCCATTACCCCCCGTTACACCACCCCCTGTTACACCACCTTAAACCCCCTTTACAACCACCTTAAACCCCTGTTACACCACATTAAACCCCCGTTACAACACCACCATTAAACCCCGGGTTACACCCACCATTAAACCCCCGTTACACCACCATTAAACCCCCGTTACACAACCATTAAACCCCCGTTACACCACCATTAAACCCCCGTTACACCACCCCCTGTTACACCACCATTAAACCCCTGTTACACAAAACCTTAAACACCCCGTTTACACACCATTAAACCCCCGTTACACCACCATTAAACCCCCGTTACACCACCATTAACCCCCGTTACACCACATTAAACCCCTGTTACACCACCATTAAACCCCGTCACCACCTAACCCCTGTTACACCACCATTAAAACCTGTTTCATAACTTCACATTACAGTCATATCATGTCCTATGCCTCACAGTTTTCATCACAGGATCCTCAAAGACTGTCCCACTTTATTCCCCCAGGCTGTCTTTCTACCCTATTCTCTCTCTCTATATCCTTCTCTCTCTTTTTCTTTCTCTCACTCTCTTTTTCTGTCTCCTAAATGACTCTCTGTCACTCTTCTTTTCTCCTTTTGCGCTCATCTGTGAGGTTAAGAGTGAGGAGAGGGATTAGAGGAAAATATTTGATAATATGTAAGAAATGAAGATCCTCAGAGAGGAAGACCAGCTTCAGAGTCTCACAGGGGACCTGAAGGGAAAGAAAACACAAATTTGACCGTTTTTATACAGGTTTTAAAGGACACACACACACACACACTTGTGTTCCAGGAAAGCAGTGGTGAGTGTGTAATCCTGTTCAGTAGAGATGGATGATGTCAGACCTGACTGGGTTTGTCATGACTCAGACTCTTCCTCCTGCACTGTCGTGTCTCCACTTAGGATTCGTTTCTCTCATCAGCATCATTCTATTATCTGCAACCCTTTAAACACATTCCAGCAGATCAGAGGAAACAGGAGACAGATGGCAATCTGACAGGACAAAATTGATGGAACATCAGAGAGAAGAGCAAGAAGAGTCAAATCAGGACAGGAATCACAGGCAGAGATCTCATCACCTTCTGACTGCAGCTTCACACAAACGACCGAAAAACACCATAAACATTATCATTATCATCATCATTATTCTTATTAAAAAGAGAGAGAGACAGAGAGAGAGGGGACAGAAAGAGAGACAGGCAGAGAGATAAAGAGAGACAGGCAGAGAGACACCGGCAGAAAGATAAAGAGAGACAGGCGGAGAAATAAAGAGAGACAGGTAGAGACAGAGAAGGTAGATGCTGCCAGGGACGACTGCATTATCCACAAATCCTGGTACACCATATTAGTTTTTTTTTTTTCCTCCATTCAGCATTTAATCATATCTTTAATTCCCGCTGGTCACCTCCATCCCTCTATTTCCCCATTCCTCCATCTCTCATCCATCCATGATTTTCTCTTCTCTGCTCTTCCCTTCTTCTTTTTAAGTGCATCTCCATCACTTCATCCATGCTGCTGTATCGATTAGTCAATGATGTGTGTGTGTGTTCCCTTCTACCTCATTGTCTTTGACCTGAGTGAGTGTTTCCTATCTTCAGTGTGTGTGATGTGTTTGTAACGGGGCTGCAGGTAGAAGTGGTGTGTGTTGAATGTTTCTCAGCGAGAGAACGACAGATTCACTGCTTTAAAAAGAATTATTAACAGACTAAAGCAGAGTGAAGTCATGTGTGTCTCTGATGAGAAGGTTAATTGTGTTACTGAAGTGTGTTTGTGTGTGTGTGTGTGTGTGTGTGTGTCCCAACTGATTTACAGCAACACTGGCAGGGATTAAGATTAGAAATAAATTTAAAAAAATATATAATCACTTATTAATGAAACAGCTGTATAAACACAGGAAAGAGAGAGAGAGAGTGGTGTGTGTGTGTGTTTGTGTGTGTGTGTGGTGTGTATAATATTTAGACATTCACGCAGCAAAAAATAACAGAATAAAGAAGAACAAACACACCATTCGTCATGATTTACAAGTGATTAGTTTGTGCTGATATAACACCATACACACACACACACACCCACAACACACACACAAAACACGCAATCACACACTTACTCTATTCCTCTATATATCTATAAATCTCCTTCATTTTGTGAAGCCATTCTGGTTGTGGTAATAATGATGGTTGTGGTGGTGACTGTGGT
The DNA here is from genome assembly GCA_005784505.1 of Bagarius yarrelli. Taxonomy (NCBI): domain Eukaryota; kingdom Metazoa; phylum Chordata; class Actinopteri; order Siluriformes; family Sisoridae; genus Bagarius; species Bagarius yarrelli. The sequence continues at coordinate 132,516 of VCAZ01000279.1, forward strand.
GGTTGTGGTGGTGGTTATGGTGGTTTTGGTAGTGATGGTTATGGCATTGTTGGTTTGGTGATGGTGAAGGTTGTGTGGTTGTGGGATGGATGTTGTGGGTGGTTTGGTGATGATGTTTGTGGTGGTAGATATAGTGGTGGTTGTGGTGGCTTTGGTGGTGATGGTTGTAGTAATGATGGTGGTTGTGGTGGATTTGGAGATTGTATTGGTTGTGGTAATGGTTGTGGTAATGATGTTGTGGTAATGATGGTTGTGGTAATGATGGTTGTGGTAATGATGGTTGTGGTAATGATGGTTGTGGTTGCTGAAGTAAAAGCGAAACAAAGAAATTACACTCCCACACAATCTGGGCTACCTGAACACACATGATGGTGATGATGATGGTGAAGATGGTGATGATGATGGTGAAGATGACAACAGTGAAGATGATAATAATAATGGTGATCATCATCCTCTCCAATCGTTATCCTTGCATCCTTCAAACTCTCCCAAGGAGAACCTCAACATCTTCAGCTCTGCATCCAACTCTTTCTTTCTGTTTCTTCCTCAGTGTCACCACCATACAACAACTGCTTTCTCCCAACACCGTCTTCTACACACATCCCCTTGATTCACACTGAAATTCTTCTGTCACACATCACTCCCCACTCACGTCTTCCCCTCTTTTTCACAGTCTCCTGTTAAAAACCCTCTCTGCTTCTTGTCCTCCAGTTTGATTAGTCCTTCTAAACACACATACATAGACACACACTGTATGTGAGCCCCAGGACTAATTAAGCTCCTTTTTTTGGCCTTAGTATGTGGAACACCAAACCAGTTCATATCTCCTGTGGCCTTGAAGATGAAGCACATTTGCGACAGAGAGAGTGAGACAGACAGAAAGAGAGAGAGAGAGAGAGAGAGAGAGAGAGAGAGAGAACCCCCTAGTGCAGATTTAAATACCTGAATCCAATCTGTTGGTTGTAGTCAAGTATTTTTGCTGTTGTTTGGTTTCTTGTGTTTCCTCACTGCAATGGTTCAGTTATGGAGTTAATCTGATTCGTGCAGCACCACACCAGCTCAGTGCCTTAGGAACATAAAAGGAGCAGAGAGTTTGGACCTATTTCACTTTCTCATTTTTGTTATGAGTAAAACAGAATACTGCATTTCAGAGAGATCTTTGCTGTGTTGATTGATGAGTGATTGCAGTAGGGTTTGTGTGATGCGATCAGGTCTGGAAGAGGAAGTCTGACCTTGGTTTATCTGGTAGTTAATGATGTGCATCATGAAGAAGTGCACCCGAGATCATGGTGGAAACAGGTGGCACCAAAAAAAATTTAATTATTTGAGGAAAAAATATACTTTAACACCAGACACGTGGTTAACGACCTTTAATCAGATTCACTGTCCATTTCACTGTGTGCACAACTTACATCTATATAAATAAATAATCATATTTAAATATTTAGGTTAGGGTTAGGGTTAGTCTGGACTCCAGTGTAAAAATCTGCCTTTCTACTATTCACATTTGTTCCTTTCTCATTTTTTTATCTACAGGTTTTTCTGAGAACTCTCTCCAAGCCAGGATATGTCCATGAGGAGACGATGTGGAAGTCTTACAAGAGTCAGAACTGCCCACCTACGAAAATCACAGAATACAAAGATTGTTTTAAAGCTGCGGCGTGCTACAGCAGTGAAGTACAGAGCAGGTGCCTACTTTTTCCGCCCGCTGGAAGATCTGTACTTTCTGTTCCTCATAATGAAGACCGGGTCGTCCACCCAGTCCTCACCCAGAGTCATCCTCCTTACTTTCCCTATCTTCTTTGCATTGTCGTTCCGACCCGCCAGTGCTGATGTTGGCTCATTGAGGGGGATAGGGCAGTATGGCTGGCCATCTGCAGTCAGAATCAGCCGCGATGAGAGATCCGCAGCACATTAACAACACGGTGCACGATTTACGGCTTAACGAGAACAAGCTCAAGGCTATATTCTTTTTGTCACTGAGCCGCTTTACAAACCTGACAGACCTCAACTCACCAAGAAAGATCTCCTACATTGAGGATGGTGCCTTTGCTGGACAGGCTAACCTTCAGGTGCTTCAGCTGGGCTACAACAAACTGACCAATCTCACAGAGGGCATGCTACGAGGACTGGGGCGCATACAGTGCTCTTCCGCAGCACAATCATCGAGGTCATCGCCACCAATGCCTTCTGGGAATGCCCCAGCCTCAGCAGTCTGGACCTGTCCTCTAACAGGCTGGCTCGAATAGACTCATCCACCTTTAGGGTGTTGGGAAGAATGATGGTGTGTGAGCTAGTGGGAACTTTTCACTGGGGATGTGATTTGTACAGCTTTCTTGTTTGGCTGGAGGCATTTAACAATGGCCACAACCTATGATCGGCTACAGTGTGAGACTCCACGAGAGCTTTTCGGCTACCCGTTGCTTAGTCCCGTCAGAGGACCTGGTCGAAGCGCTCTTAACATCCTTGCCTCTATGTGCAGAGATGGGGTGTTTATTTCAGGGTGACTTCTTTGCCACCGGATTTGGATTCCTCAGGCATGGGGCCTGATATATTTGATCGTATTGGACCATACCATCAGCCAACAACCTCATCCTCCTCTGAAAACACATTCAGCCCCAGTATCACACTCCAGCATGTCTCTCTTTCTTCAGCAACTATGCTCGTGCAGTCCACGACCCTACAGAAGTGTATATGTAGTACAGTACAATCAGAGTTTTGTTTTGATGTGATGAACCTGAAAAACAAAAAGGAATTAATAAGACTGAACAAGCTTATACCAAACACCAACTACACATTTTGTGTGGCCTCCATACGCAACTCACAGCGCTTTAACCACACATGTCTGCACTTTTTCACCGGACTTTTAGTACTAATGACTTGCTTCCCACCCCGTCCACTACCACGCATTACATTATGACCATTGTGGGCTGCTTGTTTGGAATGCTGATTGTTCTTGGCTTTGTTACTACTGTTTAAGAAGGCGTCGAAGGCAAGAAGAGAAAGAGAAATCAATTTGTGTGAAAAAAACCATTCTAGAGATGCGATATGGGCCTGAGGTTGCAGCTGCAGCTGCCAATGATCCAACAGCAGTGCAGAAGCTCCATGATCAGGTCCACCACCACACCCATCATGGAAAATTTACCATGTCCTCATCTAGCTCAGGTATGCTAGGTCATAGCTCTGGTAATACCAGTTCTTCTCGTCTCTCCACCATACCTCAAGTAGAGAAGCTAGCCACGGCCTTCTCTGAGGCAAGGGCAACCAAGGGCAACTACATAGACGTTAGGTCTTCAGTAGATGAGCGAGGGCGAGATGTGAGGCAGGCTGTGAGAGCAGAAGACCTAATGGAGGAAGATCGAAGTGACCTGGAAGATGAATCAGATAGTGATGATGGTCGGGGGTCAGCATCAGAGATTTCCACAATTGCAATGGAAGTTGATAAAGTTAACCAGATCATTAATAACTGCATCGATGCTCTTAAACTAGATTCTGTATCCACTGTCGCTACATCGAGTGGAAATCCCACTTCACCACCACCTGGTAGTGTTTCCTCTATAAGCAGGGGCCTTATTCCACTCTCACCCAGTATCAATGAGACCTGCAAAGTTCTGCCCTCCCCAAAAATCCCTCCTCCACCTCCTCTGCCTCTTACAACCTCCCTTTCTGAAAGGCCAGGAATTACAGGAGGAGGCTTCATATCACCTCCATATCGTCCTCCGCCACCTGCCACGGCAGTGAGACCTATTCAAAGACAGATGAGTGCAGATGCAGCTGTGATTGTTAGCGCTTCTAAAAAGCACTGTGGTCCTGCAGGTGGAAAAGCTCGGGTATATAGCCTGGACGTGCCAGAACCACGCAGTCCTGATTCCTGTCAGTATCCTGAAAAGGGAAGCCCACTCCGGTGTGGGGAGCCTCTGGATAGACTACCTTTAGTTGTTGGTAGTGGTGTAGGCTGTAACATGGATGGAGTCACCATGGATGGTGTTAGCCTTCAGCAGCACCTGGAGGTACAACCAGACTACCACTGTGCAGAACATCGTCACTCAGTTCCTGCCCTTTATTTCGAAGGCTCCCATGATTCCCCTGCTCAAAGAGCCTCTTTCCTTAAACCCCTGTCACGTGCCAAGAGAGATGCTTCTTCTTATTCTCAGCTCTCGCCCCATCAACAAAACTACTCTGGGTACTCGTCTAGTCCAGAGTACTCTTCTGAGAACACGCTGCGAATCTGGGAGCGATTCCGTCCCTACAGAAAGGCACCCCGTGAGGAGTCCTGTTACATTACAGCTGGAAATGCGCTGCGCAAGAAAGTCCAGTTCGCGAAAGGGGAGGACCTCCATGACATTCTGGACTACTGGAAAGGTGTGTCAGCGCAGCAGAAGCTGTGAGCTGTGAGGCAGTGGGGATCTAACGCACCAGGCTTCAACCATGCCTGAACCATTTGAAGATCCTCTGCGGAGATGTAGCCAGAAGGATGGCCAGTGTGTACAAAGCAGGGTTGAGTGTGTCAGGGTCTGTGGACAAGCTGTACAGGATGAGTCATCAGAGCGCTGGATGAAAAGAGAGAGAGAATCACAACACAGCCCACGTCTCGGCTAGCGTATCGTACATTCAAATCTAATTTTAGAGCCGTCAGCTGAGGCCAGTGCCGGGGTGATGAAGCTCACAGGGCAAATTGTTTATAATAAAATCATTTTGTTTGCCCCACATTTATTTGTGAATCCAATGTTTACAGCAGTGATGAGACCTGTATACCCCGAAATTACACTTCAAAAAACCCCTGCATGCGATCTGTCTCACACTCACACACACACACACCATTCATCGGCACCACATTCATTTCTTAATCAACCACATGTGTTTATATAAAGCTGTGTTCAAGCTGCTGCATTTCCATTTCAATACCATTAAAAAATCAATAAAAAAGGAGGATTAAATATTTAAACTAACCAGAAAAAAACATCTGAGAGATCTTAAAAGAGAAGTCAGGTGAGGAGCAGAGGAACAACAATGTTCTCAGTCGTTATTTAATTAAAATCCAATTTAATTAGTTACCTTAATAAACAATTAACCCAAGCTGTTTTGTGGAGTGTGTGGGATTTAACTGTCAAGACTTCTAATTAAATTAAAAAGCATTATTTTGTCCTCCTCACTCTCTTCACTTGTTTAACCTACGGCTCCTACTGCCATAACCCAGGAGATCAGATCACAGCCCACAGACTGGACAGGTGGAATTGATTCCTCAATCCTGAATAATCAGAATTATGATGACCTTATAGTTATTACCTGCGACATGGTGCTCATGTTCTCATGTTCTTCATCTAACCTCACTCACACAACTTCATCTGAACTCACTTACACACTTCATCCTCATCTCATCCTCAACCGTTCCTCCTGCACTTCTCTTCTTCAGTTTGGTGTTTGTGTAGTGAGCGTTTGATAAATACAGCACATTCATTTAAACCTCGACACAAAGCTGGATATCTCACCCCTCTCTGGAGTTGAACAGCTGGAGTGTGAAACAGTGTGTGAGAGGAACTGAAGTTCACGCCTAAACAAGACCTGTTTACAAAACTGTCCTATAAAAGTTCACACGAGCGAGTGTCACGGATATGAAGAGACCCCCCAACACACACACACACAAACATCAGGAAAGATGGATAAACAGACCCACCCATCTGTGGGTTATGGGCCATGTGCTTCTGAGGACAGACTGCTACCGGAGGTCTACTGTGACTAACTTCCTGCTTATCTCTATCACCTCTTTATTTCTCCACTGAGAGACGAGCGTCAGTCAGTTCGCATTCAAACACCATTGTAAAGTTCTACAGATCTACAAATAGCTCACTTTTTCTTGCATCTCTGGTCTCTCCATGTTTAATGATCTGAAGGTTCACATGTTTTTTGAAGGTGATTTTATTTGATTTATTATTCATTAAGGTGCGTTTTGATGTTTGTTTTCATTGTAAGATGTTCGTCACTGCTCTCCTGCTCAAGGCCGCTGAATGTTCCTCTCATTAAAACAGCGGAGGCACATAAAGCTCAGAACCATAAACACAGACCTGACCTTTCTCTGAAGATTTCCTCCCGACCTTCTCTTATTCTCACACTTCTCACACTCCTTACACACTCCTCACACACTCCCCACATGCCTCACACACATTGTACACTCCTTACATTCTCCTCTTGCACTTCTCATTACACTTCTCACACACTCACCACACATCTTACACTCCTCACATTCTATTTACACTCTTCTCACACACTATTCACACACCCCTCTTACTCCCTTTACACTCCTCTTTCACACTCTACCTACACGTTTCTCACACAATCACCCTCACGTAATTGTCACACACAAAATCGTTTCACTTTTTTCACATAACTTCTTCTCTCTCTTTTCCTCTCCCTCTTTCTGATGTGATAAAGAAAGTGCTGTCTGGCTGAGGGCCATATCTCCTCCTGTGTGTGAGTGTAAGTGTGTGTGTGTGTGTGTGTATTGGGGGACTTGGTGAGAAAGTAAAGGGACAGAACATAGGACGTATAATGGAGTCTTTTTGAGCCAGAGGCAAGAACGATCAGACCAATCAGCACGCAGCTTCGGCGCTCAGCACTCAAGAGCTTTGATTCCCTAATTGAGGCGTGAATCTTTTTATCAGGCTCTAAAATAGAGAGAAAGAGACGGAAGGAGGGGTGGTATTTGAGAGAGAGAGAGAGAAAGAGAGAGAGACAGACGGTAGAGAGAGACAGACGTAGGAGGGGAGGTGCAATGGAGAAAAAGAGAGACGGGGAGGGGGAGTGTAATGGAGAGAGAGACAGAAGAGGGAGGGGAACTGTATTTGAGAGGGAGAGATACGGGAGTGAGAGAGACGGGGGAGTGTTATAGAGTGAGAGACACAAGTGGGGGAGTGTAATAGAGAGAATAAATCACGGGGAAGGGGAGTGTAATGGAGAGAACGAAAGAGAGAAAAAGAGACAGTTGGGAGAAGTGTACTTGAAAGAGAGAGCAAGAGAGAGAGAGACAGATTGGGGGTTGTAATAAAGAGAGAATGAAACACGATGAAGGGAGTGTAATGGAGAGAGCGAGAGAGAGAGAAAGAGACAGATAAAAGAAGTGTAATGGAGAGAGAGAGACAGACGGGAAAGAGGGAAGGTGAAGGAGAGAGAGAGAGACAGGAGAGAAAAATGTAATGGAGAGAGAGAGTGTGAGAGAGAGAGACAGATGGGCGTGTAATAGAGAGATAGGTAGAAACTTTAGCATCAGGAGGAGAGGAATGAGTGAAATAAATAGTAAATTGAAAGAAAGGACAGGATTTATAATCTGTTGGGAGCTGAAAACGAGTCAGGAACAGACATGCAGAGACTCGCCGGGGTGAGACACTGGGAGAAAACAGGAAGAGAGTGAGACAGAGGGGACACAGTTTTACACATCAGGATGCTCAGTTTGTGAATCTCTGAATAAAAATTGTAATTATCACACTAATTAAAGTTCCTCCTCTTTCTCAATTTAGGCCAATCACCATGTGCCGCTTCTCTCCCAATGACCTTTAACCCTAATCCTGTCTCCACTTTTAATATCCTGCAGATTTTATATTTGATTAGGATGTAATTTGTGATGGAAGTGAAATTATCCAATGATTGAAATTCAAACTCAGAAATTCAGTGACGTTCGTTAAAATATTATTTAAAGGCTTTGAAATTGGTGTGTGTGTGTGTGTGTGTGTGTGTGTGTGGAGGCACAGGTTTAAATCTGCTAAAATCCAGAGATTCAGCTGTAGTAGCATCTGATGGAGCGCTGACGCTCTGCGGGATCTGAGAGTCAGGAGGACACACACTTCTGTAAATCCCACTCGGAATGCTGTGGTCATGTGATACACTGCGTCTTCACTCGTTATCTTCTCTCAGATTTACTCTTTGAGCAGGACAGCAAACGTTTGATCTTCACATCTGGTTTAGGAATCAAATAATATTTTTTTACATTCTCTGTGTTTTTCCTGATAATATTTTTCCTCAGAAATAATTAAAGAACTAGGCAGAGTCACAAACACACACACACACACACACACACACACTGAGCTAGAGCTGTGAATTTTGTATCTGTGAAAAAATTTCTGAAATGGTTTTGTTTTTATACTAAGCTCAAATTCTAGGTGTCATTTTAGGTATTTTAAGTGGGGTGGGTCTGTGTGTTTTGGGGCTGGGTCCGAATGTGGGCGTGACCGTGTGTTTGGGGTGGAGTCAGAAAGTGGGTGTGGTCGGTTGTGGGGGGGGGGGAATGTGGGCCTGGTTGTTTGGGTGGGAGTCAGAATGTGGGTGTTGGTCGGTTGGTTTTTGGGCGGGGGTCCGAATGTGGGGTTTTGGTTGTGTTGTTGGTGGTGGAGTCAGAATGTGGGTGGGTCTGTGTGTTTGGGCGGGTCCGTGGGCGTGGTCTTGTGTTTGGGGTGGAGTCATAAGTGGGTGTGGCGGTGTGTTTTGGGGTGGAGTCCGAATGTGGGGGTAAGTTTTTTTTTCAGTGTGATTTTAGAGAAGCAGTAAAATAAAAAGTTGTTTATTTTGCATGACTTTCTGTATTTTTTAAGACAAATATTCAGCGAGTGTGTGAACACGAGTGTGTGTTAAAGTTAGAAACTGAAATCTCTTCCGTTTAAAGGATAAGATTTTTTACGTCTAATGTTTTCTGATGAACTCATTTAACACAGAAAGAGAGACAGAGAGAGAGACATGGAGAGAGAGATAGAAAGAATAAGACAGTGTGAGAGTGAGACATGGAGAGAGAGAAAGAGAGAAAATTTCTGAAGGTGTTGCTGTGGAAAAGCTTTTGGATTCACACAGGAGCAGAAAACCACTTCATTCCTGAAGAACATCTGCTGTTTATGCACTGTAATTACTGCATTACACACACACACACACACACACACACACACACACACACAGACTAAGTTATTTTTACCCCTTTTTAAATGTCAACACCTTCAGTTTGTCACCTGATCGATACGTCAGTGAGTGTGTGGCACGTCCACTACATTAACCTTGATGCTAACCCTCTCTCCCTCTCACACACACACACACACACACACACA
>VCAZ01000279.1:147462-152462 GCA_005784505.1 Bagarius yarrelli
CTCAAGGACAGGGACAGGGACAGAAGTGGGAGTGTTAAATGCTGTCACCTGTTTCCATGACAACAAAATAAATATACTGACAAGAAACAAACAACCATCAGCTAGTGTGAGGTAAAGTGTGTGTGTGTGTGTGTGTGTGTGTGTGTGTGTGTGTTGTTTCCACACTGCAGTTCAGCATGTTTTTTAGCTCTCACACTAACAGCTTCACACTCATTAAAAACCTCACACACACTTTTTGAATGTTGTGCTAACGTTCCTGTTACAACACAGTGAGTGTGAACATATAGAGCTGCACATCAGCATGCTGAATGCTTAAGCTCCACACACACACAACACACACACACACACACACACACACACACACACACACACTGAGATCTCTGCGTGAACTATAAATAATTTATAACTGTTGATAAAAATAGAGATGATGTTGGGCTGCAAAAGTATTTATGATGACTGAACACACTCACTTGAGGTGTGTGTGTGTATGTGTGTGTGTGTGTGTGTGTGTGTGTGTGTGTGTGAGATCTCACAGCAGTAACGAGCTGTAATTAAGAATTTGAGTATGCTGCAGCAGTGACATGGTGACTTCCTGATCTTAGTGTAATTAATGATCAAACACCAAGAGCAGATTCACACACACACACACACACACACACAGGTGAGAAAACAGACCGTAAGAGGAAGACAGACAACCCCACAGGCGAGACCACAGGTGAGAGGACAGAAACACCGCAGGGATAGGACAGAAACTCCACTAGTGAGAGGACAGACAGACAGACTGCAGGCGAAAGGACAGACATACCACAGGCAAGACAACAGACAGACGTAGGTGATAGGACAGACAGACCACAGCGAAAGGACAGACATACCACAGGCAAGACAACAGACAGACTGTAGGTGATAGGACAGACAGACCACAGGCAAAAGGACATACAGACTGCAGGCGAGAGGACAGTCAGGTCCGCAGGCAAGAGGACAGAGAAGAGAGGTTTAGGGAGAAAACCCTGCTGTTTCAGTTCATCTCTCAGACAGGAAGTCAGACAGGGAGTCAGACAGGGAGTCAGACAGGGAGTCAACAGGGAGTCAGACAGGGAGTCAAAACAGGGAGTCAAACAGGAAGTCAAACAGGAAGTCAAGCAGGGAGTCAAACAGGGAGTCAGACAGGAAGTCAAACAGGAAGTCAGACAGGAAGTTCGGAAACAGGGAGTCAAACAGGAAGTCAGACAGGAAGTCAGACAGGGAGTCAGACAGGGAGTCAAACAGGGAGTCAAACAGGAGTCACAGGGAGTCAGTCCGACAGACAAAGGCGAGTCAAACAGGGAGTCAAACAGTCAGACAGGGAGTCAAACAGGGAGTCAAACAGGATGTCAGACAGGAAGTCAAACAGGGAGTCAAACAGGGGATCAAACAGGAAGTCAGGCAGGAAGTCAGACAGGGAGTCAAACAGGGAGTCAAACAGGACAGGAAGTCAAACAGGAAGTCAAACAAGAAGTCAAACAGGGAGTCAAAAACAGGGAGTCAAACAGGAAGTCAGACAGGAAGTCAGACAGGGAGTCAAAACAGGGAGTCAGACAGGAAGTCTGATTCTGAGGAGACGCTGAGGAGAAATACAGCTTTCAGAGATAAAACAGAAATGTGTGTGATTCTGACAGATGGAGTGAGGACGAGTGTAATCCTCAAAAAGATTAGGGTCAGCGGTAACAACACACACACACACACACACACACACACACACACACACACACACGCACACACACACTCCTCTGTCAGTCTGTGTGAAATCTCAAAGCTTCTTGTAAATAATTAATTTTAATAATAAATAGGAATGAGAGAAAAACACAGGACAGCCTTTATAAACGTTCCAGCCAGCGTTAGGACGAGTTTATGTGAACAGAGAGACACAGAGACATACAGACAGACAGACAGATAGACAGACAGAGGAGAACACTGAGTCACACCTGAATCCAATTTAACTCAGAAGTGTGTTTCCGTTTTCAATTTCCTGCTTTGGGTAATAGAAGTGTGATGCAGGATTGCGAGACAGCGGACGGAGGAGACATCTACAAACACCCAGCAATAATCAATAATCAGTATGCAATAAACATTCAATAATCAGTATTTAGTAATCAATATTCAGTAATCGATATTCAATAATCATTTAATACATCGTATTCAATATCGATATTTATCATCATAGTCAATCATATTTATGATCATCTCAATTCGTATTCAGTAATCCATATTCGGTAATCGATATTCAATAATCAACATTTAATCATCGATATTCAATAGTTGATATTCAATAATCAGTAATCAGTATTCAATAATCAACATTCAATAATCAGTATTCAGTAATCAATATTCAGCAATCAATATCAAGATATTCAGCAATAATCAAATAATATTTCAATAATTCAATCAATAATCAATTCAGTAATCGATATTCAATAATCAACATTCAATAATCAGTAATCAGTATTCAGTAATCGATATTCAATAATCAACATTTAATAATCGATACTCAATAATCAACATTTAATAATCGATATTCAATAATCGATATTCAGTAATCAATATTCAGTAATCGATATTCAACAATCAACATTCAATAATCAGTATTCAGTAATCAATATTCAGTAATCGATAATCAGTTATCAATATATTTAGTAATCAATGATCAATATTCAGTATTCAATAATTAACATTTAATAATCAGTATTCAGTAATCGATATTCAGTAATCGATATTCAGTAATCAATATTTAGTAATCAATAATCAATATTCAGTTTTCAATAATCAACATTCAATAATCAGTATTCAGTAATCAATATTCAGTAATCGATATTCAATAATCAACATTTAATAATCGATACTCAATAATCAACATTTAAAAATCAATATTCAATAATCAATATTCAGTAATCAATATTCAGTAATCGATATCAAGTCAAACAATCAACATTCAATAATCAGTATTCAGTAATCAATATTCAGTAATCGATATTAGTAATTGATATTTAGTTTATCAATGGTTTAGTAATCAATAATCAATTTTCAGTATTCAATAATCAACATTCAATAATCAGTATTCAGTAATCAATATTCAGTAATCGATATTTAGTAATCTATATTCAGTAATCAATATTTAGTAATCAATAATTAATATTCAGTATTCAATAATCAACATTCAATAATCAGTATTCAGTAATCCATATTCAGTAATCGATATTTAATATCGATAATTCAGTAATAATTTCAATAATTGAAGAATAAATAACATTTAATAATCGATATTGAATAATCAACATTTAATAATCGATATGATAATAAAATCAATAATCAGTATTCAGTAATTCAAACATTTAATAATCGATATTCAATAATTCAATATTAATAATCGATATTCATAATCAACATTAATAATTATATCAATCGATATTCAATAATCAATAACATTTAATAATCGATATTCAATAATCAACATTTAATAATCGATATTCAATAATCAACATTTAATAATCGATATTCAATAATCAATATTTAATAATCGATATTCAATAATCAACATTTAATAATCGATATTCAATAATCAACATTTAATAATCGATATTCAATAATCAATATTTAATAATCGATATTCAATAATCAACATTTAATAATCGATATTCAATAATCAATATTTAATAATCGATATTCAATAATCCGTATTCAACTTTATTTGTAAAGCGTTTTTAACACGTCTTAAAGCAGAAAGAAAACAATGTAAAATGTAAATTAAAATGTAAAAACAAATTAACTTCTGTTTACAAAATAAAAAATATCATCAATTTTTATACACACACACACATTTTATACACACACACACACACACACACACACACACACACACAAGCGTATATGACGTAAACATTTATGTAGGCTGTATGTATGTGAGGAATCACAGAATCATACAAACGCAAACACTGACACCTGCTGGACAAAAGCCGCATCAACACGTCCGTCTGCTTTACACTGCAAGGCCACAGACTCACGAGCCTTAGCACGTCCTACAGAGCAGGAAATACACTCCGTGTATCAGACACTCAGGTTCCTTCATGAACATCATCAACATCATTACACACTATTGCTCATCACACACATCTGAAATTATAAACTCATAATCTCATAGCTCACTTCAAACATCTCACGTCTCTCAGCTCCTCCTCCTCATCCCTCAACTCCTCCTCCACATCTCTTAACTTTTTCACTTTCCTCAAATTCTCCACATCCCTCAACTCCTCCACATCCTTTAGCTCCTCCTTATCTCTCAACTCCTCCTCCACATTTCTTAACTCCCCTTCCTCATCCCTCGACCTCTCCACATTCCTCAGCTTCTCCTCATCCCTAGACTCCTTCTCCACATTTCTCAACTTCTCCAACTTTCCCCACCTGAGATAAATCTCTCTCTGTAGCCACCACACCATCCTGTAACATCATCTCACTGTTTTGAGGAACGGCGTTCAGTTCTTTTACTGTTTTTAGTAAAAGTGTAATATATATATATATATATATATATATATATATATATATATATATATATAGCATTAAATAAAGTATGTATGAGTAATAAATATAAAAATTATTTTTAAAAAACTCAAACCTTTTATTTTATTTGAATTTATTAGAGCAAAGCTGAGCGCTGACGTCATGAGAATTGGATAGAGGAGGCGGAAGGATATTTACTGTGGCGGAGCAAATCCCATCCATATGGAACACGATATCCGCCTCAGATATGTGTATTTACACTCAAGTATAAAATGTGCGGATAAAACGAAATTTAACGAATAAAAAGAGAGATTTTAAAATATTTAATAGTCTGTTTCTTGTCTTGCTTGTCGTGGGTTGAACTACATTTTTGTGCGGAGGAACACGAGTGTGAGATCAGCAAGCGACGCAAAACAGTTATCCGTGGACTCGGAGCGGAAGCATCCGTTAGCATCCTCCGCTAACAGAGGCTA
>VCAZ01000279.1:159962-173394 GCA_005784505.1 Bagarius yarrelli
TTGCTGCTGTTTTTGGAGGAAGAAGATGCTCTGTGGATGATGTGTGCTTTAATTGAGGATCTGTTGCCTCCATCTTATTTCTCCTCCACCCTGCTGGGGGTTCAGACAGACCAACGCGTTCTGCGCCACCTCATCGTCCAGTACCTGCCCTGTCTGGACCGCCTGTTGCAGGAACATGACATCGGTCTGTCTCTCTCTAACATACACACACCACTCTCTCACTCTCTCTCTCCTCTCTCTCCCTCCCTCTCGGGGCTCTCACCTCTCTCTCTCTCTCTCTCTCTCTCTCTCTATCTCTCTCCTTCTCTCTCTCTCTCTCTCTCTCTCTCTCTCTCTCTCTCTCTCTCAGCAGAGATTCCAGTTAGATTTTCTGATCTGTGTGTGGTTCTCCACAGAACTCTCCCTCATCACTCTGCACTGGTTTCTTACCTCGTTTGCGAGTGTGGTGGATATCCGGGTTCTGCTGCGGATCTGGGATTTACTCTTCTATGAGGGTTCTATGGTCCTGTTTCAAGTGACACTGGGCATGCTGAAGATCAAGGTGAGTTCTCTAAACACCTTACATACTAAGGGCCGTGATGATGATCTGGTCACTAAGCTGCAGTGTGTGTGTGTGTGTGTGTGTGTGTGTGTGTGTGTGTGTGTGTGTGTGTGTGTGTGTGTGTGTGTGTGGTGTGTGTGTGTGTGTGTGTGTGTGTGGTGTGTGTGGTCTAATGAGAGACTGTGTATCAGTGGACATCCAACAGTTTACTGAACCATTAAACCTGATTTAATGAAACGCTCAGTTCTACTCCAGTTACAGTGCTGTGCGTAAGTATTCACCCCCCTAACCTGTATAATGATGGTGTCACACACACACATACACCTCTGTTTAGAGTGTGTTATATAAAATCATCCCCTACAATAGTGTTAGCAGGTAAAGAGTGGATTCTTTGGAATGTATTCATGTGTCACTGCCACCATGCTTCACTGCAGTGATGATGATTTTCCACATCCTTACTGTCTCACCTGAGGTTCCTCTCCGGTTTCTCTGTGCAGGAGGACGAGCTGGTGGCCTCAGAGAACTCGGCGTCTATCTTTAACACGCTGTCGGACCTGCCGAGTCAGCTGGAGGACGGTGCGATGGTGCTGGGGGAGGCAATGAGACTGGCAGGGACTTTCTCTCAGGACACGCTGGACACTCAGAGACACAAACACCTGGCGTATATTCTGGCTGAACAAACACAGCTCAATTCCAACAACTCAAACACACTCAATGCCAGCCTCAATAAGGCAAGAACACACATTTATACATTCTCAGCTTATGCATTTATTAGAGGTTCACATCTTCATCTTTATCCTCCAGGTGGTTCGGAGACAGAGTCTGCGCAGGAAGTCCACCCTGAGCTCACTGCTGTTCGGAGAAGATGAAGCCGAAGCCCTCAAAGCCAAAAACATCAAACAGACTGAGCTCGTAGCAGCGCTGAGGGACGCTATCACTCGCACTGCAGAGCACTTCCACTGTCTCGACCCGGACCACTGTACCACAGTGAGTCATCATTATCATCACCTTCATCATCATCATTATCACCATCATTAGCATTACTATCACCATCATCATTTTTATCATCACCTTCATCACCATCATCATCACTATCACCATCATTACTATCACCATCATCAACTATCATAATCATCATCCCTGTCTCTGTCTCTTCAGGACCTGACTCCAGACTACTCCATGGAGAGTCATCAGCGGGATCATGAGAACTTCCTGGTGGTGTCTCGGAATCGGCGGAGACGAGCGAAAGCGCTGCTGGATTTTGAGCGCCATGACGATGATGAATTGGGTTTTAGAAAAAATGACATCATCACAGTAAGAGTCTGTGATCCTCAAAGCAAACATCTGTAAAATATTCACTATTTTCATGCTTTTTTTATGTGTGTGTGTGTGTGTGTGTGCGTGTGTGTGCGTTGTGTGTGTGTGCGTGTGTGTGTGCGTGTGTGTGTGTGTGTGTGTGTGTGTGTGTGTGTGTGTGCGTGTGTGTGTGTGCGTGTGTGTGTGCGTTGTGCGTGCGTGAGTGCGTGCGTGCGTGCGTGTGCGTGCGTGCGTGCGTGCGTGCGTGCGTGCGTGCGTGCGTGTGTGTGTGTGCGTGTGTGTGCGCTTTGTCTCAGATCGTTTCTCAGAAGGATGAGCACTGCTGGGTAGGGGAACTGAACGGCCTCAGGGGTATGCACTATATAACATTTACACTGATCATGTTGTGTGTGTGTGTGTGTGTGTGTGTGTGTGTGTGTGTGTGTGTGTGTGTGTGTTTGTTTAATCTGCTGCTCTGCTCTTTTAGGATGGTTTCCTGCAAAGTTTGTGGAAATTTTAGATGAACGTAGTAAAGAGGTAAACAAATGTATAAACAACTGAGAGTGTGTGTTGTGTGAAATGTTTTTGGTATATTGACAGTGCAGTGTGTGTGTGTGTTAGTACTCTCTGGCTGGTGATGACTCTGTGACGGAGGCTGTAACTGATCTGGTTCGAGGAACATTGTGTCCTGCTCTGAAGGCCATTTTCCAGCATGGTCTGAAGAAGCCCTCTATACTGGGCGGGCCCTGCCACCCCTGGCTATTCATCGAGGAGGTACCTGAGATACTGATTCAGATGTTTGTGTGTGTGTGTGTGTGTGTGTGGGTTTAATGGTTGTTGTTGTTGTTTGACAGGCAGCGAGTCAGGAGGTTGAGAGAGACTTTAACTCGGTTTACTCCAGACTGGTGCTGTGTAAAACCTACAGGTGAGAGTTAAGCCCCGCCCACTTCCACACTTTAACTCCCAATCAGCTGTGACTGAGAGATACAGTTTAAAAACATCACACACAATATTTACCCTCTGTCTCTTTCTCTCGCTTCAACCCCCCACCCCACCCCCCAGGTTAGATGAAGATGGGAAGGTGTTGACTCCTGAGGAGCTGCTGTACAGAGTGAGTCATTCATTTGTGGGCGGAGTGACACATGATCAGTTTGTGATGTCACATGTGGACCCATCGATTTTTATATCTAAGTGATGAAAGTATGACTGAAAGTGAAATACTGAAAACTATATAAAAGTCATGTTTAGTATAAACTGTCTGTCTCTCGCCCCCCCTTTCTCTCCCTCTGTCTCTTTCTCTCCCCCCTCTCTCTCTGTCTCTCTTTTCCTCCCTCTAACACCCCCCTCTCTCTTTTCAGGCTGTCCAGAGTGTTAATATGAGTCATGATTCTGCACACGCTCAGATGGATGTAAAGTTCCGCTCACTCATCTGTGTTGGACTGAAGTATGTACATCTCTTCTCTCTTCCCTTTATTCTTCTCTCTGTATCTCTTATACCGTGTGTGTGTGTGTGTGTGTGACAGTGAGCAGGTTCTGCACTTGTGGTTGGAGGTTCTCTGTTCCAGTATCTCTGCAGTAGAGAAGTGGTATCAGCCCTGGTCTTTCCTGCGCAGTCCAGGCTGGGTGCAGATCAAGTGTGAGCTCCGGTAAAACATGTGTACACACACACACACACACACACACAATGTTCTTATAATGAGACTGAACACTACCCTCTGCTTGATGCTTCTCTCTCTCTCTCTCTCTCTGTCTCATGTGTTTGTTCTGTTTCAGAGTTTTGTCTAAGTTTTCCTTCAGTCTCTCACAGGACTGTGAACTTCCTGCCAAAAAAGAGGTGACTTCCTTTCCTTCATCATCATTACAGTCAAAATCATTATAACATCCCAGTGTTATTCACACAAACTCACCCAGACACACTGAACACAGTGTGTGTGTGTGTGTGCGTGTGTGTTGTTCCAGAGGTCTCCCATTCTGAAAGCAGAAGTGGTGGATGTCCTGGTCCAACATCACCTCTTTAGTTGGGATCTTTAGGTAAACTGAGTCGAACTCTGGGTTCTGTTCACTTTAGCACACACACACACACACACACACACACACACATCTATCTATCTCTCTCTCTCTCTCTGTATATGTATATATGTGTGTGTGTGTATATATATATATATATATAGATAGATAGATAGATAGATAGATAGATAGATAGATAGATAGATAGATAGATAGATAGATAGATAGATAGATAGAGAGAGAGAGAGAGAGAGAGAGAGAGAGGAGAGAGAGAGAGAGAGAGAGAGAATATATAGATAGTGATATAGATAGTGATCTGTCTTGTCTTTTGTCAGTGATGAACAGAACCCGAGGCTCAGACTGAAACTTGTACACTGTACAGTAGTGTGTATAAATAAGAGTGTGTGTGTGTGTGTGTGGACTGTCGTGCTGCTAGTGGATGTGGGATGTCCTCCTCCCTATTTGCCCTTTTCTCTCTACACCTGTAGAGTTTAAGTAGCCGATGATCCCTGAGACTCCTACCCCTCTAAGGACCACGCCCCTTTAAAGTACCTCTCAACTGTCCTCCGTGTATCTCTGCAGTGTGTAGAGCAGCAGGGGGCGGGATTAGGATTTGCTCCACCTGCTGCACATAATCAGTGATTTTCTCCTCTCTGCTGCTTCACCTTCAGGGGTCAGCGTTCTGATATCACACACAACACACTCACTCACCTGTGTGTGTGTGTGTGTGGTGTGTGTGTGTGCGTGCGTGCGCTCTCTGATGTCATGTTCTGTATGTTTCTGTAGGAGAAGGAGCAGAGACCCCTCAAGGAGGGAGTTCAGGACATGCTGGTCAAACATCACCTCTTCAGCTGGGACATCGATGGATAGATTAAACACACACACATTTTAAAAAGCAAGAGCAATTTGTGTAAACAGCTTTAGTTAACTTCAGTTTACACTAATTTTGTGTGTGTTTGTGATCATGTAGCAGATCTCCTCAGCTCTGGTCTTAACATTTCTGTATGAATTTGTAATGTTTCTCTGCCGGAGATCACAGAAAACTGAGCGTGCTCAGAACATTTCTACAGTTCCATGGACATTTCGTCCCCAACTGTCTCTCTCGCACACACGGGAGTTCCTGGTGTATTTGAGGTGGTCTCTCTCTGTATGATTTTAGCTGTAATCAGTGTGTAAATGTGTAGGTGTTGTGCTGGGATCAGTTTTTCCGCTCTGCAGTAGATCAGGTGTGTGTGTGTGTGTGTGTGTTCTGCCTCACCTGCTCACATTAAACCCTTAATAAATAATGCTCACTTATCCGGTGTGTGTGTTAGAGAACCCACAGGCGTTTAGCTCATTTCCTCAGAGTTCCTGTAGAAGTATAAAAACCCTTTACTGTTCATCTGGGTGAGTTTTCAGATGAGTGACCAGGTTAAACAGCGACCCCTGGTGTTCATGCAACAAATCCTTCACCTGATCCAAACTCATTCAGCTGGAGCTCATGGAGTGTACAACACACACACACACACAGAGCTGAAACACGGCAGGGGTTTTTACTTTGTCCTCTGATTGGTTGAAGGGTACAGGATTCTTAATAATTTTATTAAAGTTAAATTACACTAATTTGGGTTTACATTTATTTCACATTCTTTAAATGTTTTATGTCACTTTAATATGTCAACACACAGCAGATACACATTTCCTTTACTTTCCCACTCGTTTCCTCTGTATCCCTTTCTTCCTATGTGTATCTGTCTGTCTCTCTTCCTGTCTGTCTCTCGCTCTGTTTTGCTTTAGGAGGGTCTGGTGTGGTGACGGTTAAGACAGGAGGACGTGACGCGAGACAACAGGAAGTGGTCCTTTTATTAAGTTGTGTGAGTTGTTCTCAGTAACAGGATTTAAACTGTCCAGATGGAGTGTGAGGATTTTAATCAGCACAAATGTGATGGAACAGTTTTATCTTTATTTTTCTCTGTTTTAATCAATGACTGTAAACTGAATATTATCTACAAAGGGAAGTCGAGTGAGTGATCTGATCAGTCCTCTAACACACTGCTGAATCCACTGAAGATCCTCCTGCAGCTGCAGAAGGTGAAGCTGGAAGAACACCTGGGTATGTGTGTGTGTGTGTGTGTGTAGAAGAAGCAGCCTGGTTTTATCTCTGCTTTAAGATTAACTGAAGGAGTGGTGTGGATTAACAGCCTCCAACTGCACCAGCAGGGGGCACCATGGTGTTCGATTGACTTTTCCCCTTGTGTCTCTGCCCCCCTCGTCTTCTTCCTCCAGACTTCGGCTGCAAAGACAAGAACAAAAACCACCCCTTTGGATTAGTGTCTGGGCTCTACACGTCCCTGTGACGGGTTCTGTTACTATGGAAACGATGCACTACAGTCAGAGCTGCTGCTCCCGGGAGCAAAGCAATGGCTTCTGACCAATCAGAGTGCAGGATTCAGTGTTAATGAAAGATTTATGATCAGTTCCTGTCCTGAGTGTGTATGAAAACACACACACACACACTTCCTTCATCAGACTGTAAACCCATCGTCTGCTGTCATCTACAGAGAATGTGTTTCTTCGTTACACAACGCGCGCCCACACACACACACACATCTAACTTTACCTTTGAGTCTTTATTTGGAGTGTCTTCATCTCCATCAGTCTGAGCGCGGCAAATACACAACACACAACAGGAGACGTAAAGTGTGTGTGTGTGTGGGGGGGGGGGTGTTAGTGGTGTGAGGATGAATAAACAATAAAATGGGAGGATCAGGAGGAACGTGTGGATGAGAAGAAACACAGAGAAACAGATTAGATTAAAGATTCACAGAGAGAATGTGTTTGTGCGCGTGTGTATCTGACCTGTTGTAGTGGTGCAGTGGACGCGCTCTGTGTCCCGCTGACCTGCGTCTCTTCCCCCCCGCCTGTCTGTCCCTCCTCCCGTTTCTGGACCTTCTTGGTGGACTGCATCTTGATTTGTGGTGGTTTGGAGTTTGATGGCTGATTATTAGTGGACTGAAGAAGCTGTAAACAGGTTTAAATCTTCATCTCAGAGAATTCTGATAATATTTAGCTTTCAGTCACACATACACAAACACACACACCAGCTCTGTTACTATGACTACCTCGAGCTAAAACAGTCATTCACTTAATTTACATATTCAAAGATTTTAGTTTGTTTAGTAAAATCATGTGATGAGGTTGTGTAGCTCCGCCCCCAAAACAGTGTTTATTCTTTTATCTGAATAATAAAAATAAATAAATAAAAAAACAGACCTAGAAGTTGAGTTTAAATTAATTAAAAACAAAGCAGCTGTGTGCGTGTGTGTGTGTGTGTGTGTGAGCGATCAGGACCTTGGTGATTGTGCCCACAGCTTTGGTCCTGCCCTCTCTGAACACCAGTCTCTGGTCTACGTGCAGGTACTCAGGGGTTTTGATGAAGCGGAAGTGGACAGTGGCTTTGTCTCCTGTCCGTAAACAGTCTCGGTTCATCGTCAGGATCGTCGCTGTCTGTCTGATGCTCCCACAATGCACTGCACAGAGAGCACAGGTCTCAGATCAGAACTCAGGAAGAACTGTGATTTTAGACTGTGTGTGTGTGTGTGTGTGTCTCACCCATGGCCTGGTAGCGTGGTGAGATGGTTGTTGGGTGATGGAGCACCAGGATTTCTGCCTCAAACTCCCATGATGCCTGTGGGTTTAGCCGCGGCGACACCATCACCATCCCCTTCCTGATAGAAGAGCGCTTTATCTGAAAGACAGCGAGAGAGAGAGAGAGGGGAGAGGGAGAGAGAGGCGGAGAGAGAGAGAGAAAGCATAAGGCTGTGGCCACAGACTGACAGTGTGTGAGACTGACACACGCTTATGGACCTTTTTGAGAGCGAAGGATGCAGTCTGTCCTCCTCGCACCTCCTTCACAGGCATCCGCTTCCTGTGGATGGACTTCACTGCGATGGGGATGAAGGCACCGAGGGGGTCTGGCCCCAGCAGCATGGTGTCATTCAGTCGGATTAAACCCCGTAACGTTGTTCCTGATACCACAGTCCCTACACCCTAACACACACACACACGCACACTGTTTAGCTGCACAGAAGAGATCTACTAATCCTGGATCTGAGAAATAATACTAAAATCAAGAAACTCATAATCAATTAAGGGTTAAGGTTCAGTTCTGAATGTATCCACTAGGGGGTGCTGTGGGGATGAAACGAGGCAGAGAGTCTGAATGAATGATTAATTATGGAGAGGGCTGATCAGAGGGACACTGGAATGTGTCAGAAGCTAATAGAGCGCACACACACATGCACACACACACACGCACACACACACACGCACAGGTACTGAATAGGTGTCATCTATCTGAAACTCGGCCGGCTCATCATCTTTAAATGATGTTCTGGAGGACAGCAGGTTCAGGAACATCTTCAACAGGTCCATGTTTTCTCCTGTCACATTCGAAATCTGGAATATTGGACACATTCTGAAAAAAACACACACACACACACGGGCTAAAAAGACTGTGTAAGGTGTGTGTATGTAAGTGTGTGTGTGTGTGCGCGTGCGCGCGTGCGTGTGTGTACCTCTCAGAACTGAAGTTGGAGGCAGTGACGATGACGTCGTCTGTGTTCTGTACCAGCACTGGAATCTTTCTGCAGCCGGGAGACTTCAGTAACCTCTGCAGCAACTTCAGAGTCTCTGTCACATCAACAGCAGCACAGGTCAGTCCATCCACGGGTCAGTCACAAACACACTGTACTAAATATTCTTAGCCTGTCTATAAACACACACAGTTTTAAATGATTTCCTGTCCCTGTAGTGTGTAAAGCGTCACTGAGGAGCAGGTGTGTAGGTGCTGTGGGCGGAGCTTATGTAAAGGTCTCACCTTGCAGGATGTTTGCGGGACACATGTCTATCTTAGTGACCACCACAAACACAGGTACATTGAGAGCCAGCGCCAGACCAAGGTGTTCTTTAGTCATACCCACTATACCTGCATTACTGCCCACCTGGAACAGGTCAGAAGAAACACACACTGAGCTTAGAGAGCACACACACACACACTCTCTCCCTCCGAGTGAGACGCACCATGAGCATGCAGAAGTCGGGCAGGTGGCCGGTCATGCCGAACACGGTGGTCTTCAGGTATTTCTCGTGTCCTGCCAGGTCGATGAAGGTGATGACTTTGGAGGATTTCTCACAGATTTTGGTCCAGTCCAGACTTCCGCCGTGACTGTCGGGTTTGTTGACCACGCAGCCCTGACGGTCGAAGCCCAGGATGTCGTTCCCCACACTGCTGGTGCGGCCGCTCTCCAGCTCGTGCTTATGACGGAAAAGTTTCTGACGAGCGAAACCTCGACCGTTATCCAGCTCTCCGTGTGTGAGGACGCCGAGGAGTGTGCTCTTCCCTGCGTCTACATTCCCCACCACCGCCACCCTGACACACACACACACACAACACACCCCTCTTCAGATCTGTACAGTTTATTCTATTTGAAATGGCTTAATAAACCCCGCCTACACTTCCTTTGATCTCAGTGCTGTCCTCTTTTTTTAGGTCTGTGATTGGTCGATCCATAGTAGATAAACTCAGGTCAGTGCTCACCTGACCTCCAGGAAGTCTGTGTCCCCCACTCGCCGTCGGATAAGGTAATCTCGGACCTGTCCTCCGCTCTCTGTGCGGTCTCTCAGGAGGATGAGATCGGATTCGTCTGTTCACCAGGGATCGGACCGTGGCCACCGACGCCTCCATATCACTCGCATTCAGACCGTAATCACCGCCGTCTACCACAGGGACACACTGATCAACTCCTGTCCTTCTCATGCTGCTTATGGAGGAGTGTAAAGGTTACACACTCACCTGATCCCACACCCAACACATAAATAGTCTCACCACAACCCTCATCCATCCGCTCACGCAGCTGCCGCACAGTAAAGAGTCGTTACTGTTCACCGTTAGGACTGACCAGAGCCAACTGACACACACACACAGGGAGAGAGAGAGAGACACAGAGAGAGAGAGAGAGAGACAGAACCGAGAGAGAGGAGAGAGAAAGAGAGAGAGGAGAGAGAGAGAGAGAGAGAGAGGAGAGAGAGAGAGAGAGAGAGATCAGAGAGCGAGACACAGGACAGAACAGAAGAACACAGAAGCGGAGAGAGGAGAGAGAGAGAGAGAGAAAGGGAGGAGGGGAGGAGGAGAGAGGAGAGAGAGGGAGGAGGAGAGAGAGAGGGAGACGAGGGAGAGGAGGAGAGAGAAAGAGACACCAGAAGATAGACAGACAGAGACAGAGAGAGAGAAGAGAGAGAGACCACACAGGAGGGAGAGAGGATACAACACACAGACAGACATGACAGGGGAGAGAGAGATAGACAGACACACACACAGACAGGACAGACAAGGGAGAGAGGAGAGAGAAAACACAAGACAGACAGACAGGACAGGAGAGAGAGAGAGAGAGAGAGGAGAGAGAGAGACAGACAGACAGACAGGAGGAGGAGAGAGATAGAGAGAGACCAGCGCAGACAGACAGAGGGGAGAGAGAGAGAGAGAACACAGACAGACAGACAGAGAGAGAAGAGACACAGACAGACAGACAGGGGAGAGAGAGAGAGAGACACAGACGAGGGGAGAGAAGAGAGAGGAGAGAGAGAGAGACAGAGAGAGAGAGAGAGAGACACAGACAGACAGAGAGAGGACAGGAGAGAGAGAGACAGACACAGACAGACAGGGATAGAGAGAGAGAGAGACACAGACAGACAGACAGGAGAGAGAGAGAGAGAGACAGACAGGACAGGGAAGAGAGAGAGACAGACAGAAGAGGAGAGAGAGAGAGAGAGACAGGAGAGAGAGGAGAGAGAGAAGGAGAGAGAGAGCCACAGACAGGGCCGAGAGAGAGAGAGAGAGACCAGACAGACAGACAGACGGAGAGCGAGAGAGAGAGATAGAGAGACAACAGAGACAGACAGACAGGGAGAGAGGAGAGAGAGAGACACAAGACAGACAGACAGGGAGAGCGGAGAGAGAGAGACACAGACCAGACAGAAGACAGGGAGAGAGAGAGAGAGAGAGACACAGACAACAGACATAGGGAGAGAGAGAGAGGAGAGAAGAGAGAGAGAGGAGACACAGACAGACAGGAGAGAGAGGAGAGAGACAGGGAGAGGGGAGAGACAGACAGACAGGAGAGAGAGAGAGAGAGAGACACAGACAGACAGACAGGGAGAGAGAGAGAGAGAGACCAGACAGACAGACAGGGACAGAGGAGAGAGAGAGAGATTTTGTTAGAATGTTTTGAATAATTTGGATGTTATAATAAACTGCAGCAGTCAGACGTTAATACAGAAACGACCAGAATCACAGACATCAAAGTCAAATTAATGAATCAGATATTAATAAAACTTCATTTATAAAAACCCATCACACACACACACACACACACACACACACACACACACACGTTCAGATCTGTGTGTAAAAAACACCACTAATTATACTATCAATTAATCAATCATCACGATAACATCACCTCAAACACACTTCTGTGTCTGTCTGTCTGTCTGTGTGTGTGTGTGTGTGTTGCGCACGTTGCACTGGTGTTTCATCAGTACAGCTCTAACAGAAGGGCAGGTTGATGGTGTTTGTGTCTCACTTAGTGAACTGTCCCTATCTAAGTGCACTACACACACACACACACGCACGCACGCACGCACACACACACGCTATGACGTCACCCCCCACCCCCACCCCACCGCTGTGGTGGATTGTCCGGTACATATGGATTATTTGTGTTTTTAATGTGATTTTTTTCTCTGTGTATTTAAACAGAAACTCCGTTCATATTAATGCACTTTATTATTATAATTATTATAATTATTATTAACAGTAAACAGAGTTATAATAAATCTACAATTAAATACTGAAAATCAATCATTTTAACCCTGTAACGGAATAAACACACACACACACACACACACACACACACACACAGTGAGTGATGATGTGTGTATTAACCCTGTGAATATTATGGTCTGTAAAGTGCGGCTCTGTGTGCGGCCTGTGACTGAACCTTGCTGTGTAGAAATCCCCGAGCTCTCCGTTCACTGTCTCCCCGTCCTCACAGCTCTCTGTCCCGGCCTCGTCCCCACAGCACCGCCCGGCCGGAGCGAACATGCTAGCAGGAACCAGCGAGTCCGCGGCGGACAGGGACAGAGACCCCGGGTTTAATCCGGACTCAGCGGCCGCCATCGACGCCATCATTTACACACCAGTCGAAATTATTCAATGCAAAATAATAAACCAAAAACTAATGAAAGGGAGAATCTCCTCAGTCGGAATTCCGGAGCTCTTCATACAGAACCGGCGGCTACATTTACTGTCTTAAACACCAGTCAAACCTCCGGGACGCGATTTTACACACACAAAATAAAGCGCGAAAAAAATAAAAAACTACATCATTAAAAAGCGCAACAAAAAACACAAAACTTTCCCACAGCCAGTGTTTCTCTAAAAAAACAGCGCGCGCGAGCGTGTGGACCCCCCGCAGGCACCGCCTCCTCATTAAATATGCCACAGTCAGCGGAAAAAACAACCAATCCGGAGCAAGCGTTACAGTCCCTCTAGCACGTGTCTCCAAAAGCCAATCAGATTGTTATACTTATTGTCGTGTTATAAACGTGTTATATATCTGTGTGTGTGTGTGTGTGTGTGTGTGTGTGTGCGCGTGCGCGCACAAGTTACCATCCAGTTGACTGTGTTACATCAGACATCCAGAGGTCAACACTGCAATAGAAAGCAAACAAACAAAACATCACACAAGTAACCATAAATATAAACCCCCCAATTCAAAAAAAAAACACACACACACACACACACACACACACACACACACACACACACAGATATATAACAGTTTTTGTGTTTGGTCCATTGGTCTGTGAGTTATTGGATCAGTGTTGATCTGTTTATTGATGAGACACCTGTGTACGTCCCTCCTGATAAGAGCGTCTGCTAAACGCTGTAAATGTGAATGAAAGTCTCGAAAGTCACTTCTTTAAAACAAAAAATTATTAATTCATTAAAATAACTATTTTCACTATTATTTTTCTTAAAGTATGTTAAAGTAAGTCCATCCATCCATCATTCATCCATCCATCCATCCATCCATCCATCCATCCATCGTCTACTCATCTATCCATCCATCCATCATCCACACTCATCCATCTATTCATCCATCCATCCCTCCATTTATTCATCCATCTACTCATCCATCCATCCATCCATTCATCATCCTCTACTCATCATCCATCCATCACATTTCATCCATCTCTATATCTATCCATGATCATCCATTCATCCATCACCATCCATCATCCATTCATATCTATCAGCCATCCTATTCATCCATCCATCCATTATTCATCCATTCTATTCATCCTATCCATCCATCAATTATTTTTCTGCATCTATCATCCATCCATCCATCATTATTCAATCCATCTACTCAGCCATCCATCTATTCATCCATCCATTCATCCATCCATTCTTACCTCATTTATTCACAATCTCTCAGCCACATCTATCATCCATCCATCCATCTATTCATCCATCTATCCCTT
>VCAZ01000279.1:174176-229176 GCA_005784505.1 Bagarius yarrelli
ACACACACACACACTCTCTCTCTCTTTAGTGTTGAGTGTGTGGAGGATCATGAACTTTACCTTCAGCTCCAGTAGAAGACACGAAGGTAAAATCTCCGTTACTCGGTGAAAACTGCATGTCGCACTCCGTCTCTTTCTATCCGAGTCAGAGTGTGTGTGTGAGTGAGTGTGTGTGTGTGTGTGTGTGAACTTGCGGTTTAAATAATCCACACGAGAGATTTTAGATCTTTGCCACGTTATTGCGATGTTGACACGGTGTAACTGCGAAGCGTCAACTACCACAGACAACCGGAAGCAGGAAGTAAAACAACCGGAAATGGACATGAAACAGCTGCTCCTAGGAAAACGTCACATCCGGATTGCGTTCGCTCGTTTGATTCGAATTTACCAAAAAACTTGTATTTAATGTATTTAATAAAAAACAACCATTTTATACATTTCTGTTATGTGTGTTATATATTTTGTTTAAAACAACTGGTAAAGTTTAAATATATTTACATTATAAAATATTGACTATGTAAATATTACAGTATAACTGCACTATAGACACAAACATAATATTATATACTTAGGCTTTGTTATTATTCAATAACTTGTTTAACCTGTATTTCTGCATATTAGATTGGTAAATCTGGAACAATTTAACCACAAAAAACTATGTACATTTAATGAAATAAACAAAATAAACACACTTAAGTCCTCTAAGTTTCTAAGTTACGCTTAAGTTTCTGCGTTTTATTTAATATAAAAAGACAAATAAATAACTAAAGAAAAAAAGAACGAATCCGTTTCCTTTTTCCTGCTGCTCTGTGATTGGTTGAGAGGAACAGTTGGACCAATAGAAAACTGCTCTCTCCGTGACGTCACTTTTTGCCGCTAAACTTGAGCTCGGAGGTGAAAGGCGCGAGCGGCGGTGCGGTTTTGCGGCTTTTTATTTATTAAAAATATTTCGTGATGACATTTTGTTGAGTTTTATAGCCGGATGTGACGTCAGGAACAGTTGCTGTTTTATGAGCGCGTGTGTTTGTTCGTGTTGGTTTGAATTGAATTTAACGGTCCAGTCGTTTTTCTGAGGCGTTTAAAGCTAACAGAGATTAGCTGCTCGGGCAGCTGGTGTGTGTGTGTGGTGTGTGTGTGTGTGGTGTGTGTGTGTGTGTGTGTGTGTGTATATTAGTGTGTGTGTATATATTAGTGTGTGTGTTATATATTAGTGTTGTGTGTATATATTAGTGTGTGTAATGTGTATTGTATTAGTGTGTGTGTGTATTAGTGTGTGTGTGTGTATTAGTGTGTGTGTATTAGTGTGTGTGTGTATTAGTGTGTGTGTGTGTTAGTGTGTGTGTGTGTGTGTGTGTAAATGGGTATCCCGGGGCTGCTGCAGTTTCTGAAAGAGGCCTCCGAGCCGGTTCATGTGCTGAAATACCCGCAGACAGACGGTGGCTGTGGACACGTACTGCTGGCTGCATAAAGGAGCTTTTTTTCCTGCGCCGAGAAAACTGGCGAAAGGAGAACCTACTGATCAGTGAGAACCCTACAGAACAACACACACACACACACACACAACTCAACACAATACACACTCAATACACACTAATAAACAAGAACACACTCTAATACACAACTAATACACACTAACACACTCTAATACACAACTAATACACACTAATACACACTCTAATACACACTAATACACACTAACACACTACTAATACACAACACTAACACACTAACACACTCTAATACACACAACACACCTAATACACACAACACACAAATAACCTAATACACACTAACACACCCTAATACACAACTAATACACACTAACACACTGTAAAACACTGAAAAAACTGGCGAAAGGAGAAAACTACTGATCAGTGAGAACCTACAGAACAACACACACACAACTAATACACACTAACACACTCTAATACACACTCTAATACACACTAACACACTCTAATACACAACTAATACACACACTAACACACTCTAATACACACTAACACACACTCTAATACACAATACAACACTAACACAAACACACAACTAATACACACTAACACACACTAACACACAACTAATACACTAATACACAACTCTAATACGCAACTAATACACACTAACACACTAACTAACACACTACACACGCAACTAATACACACTAATACACACTAACACTAACACACTCTAATACACAACTAATACACAACTACACACTCTAATACACAACTAATACCCACAACTAATACACACTACACACCCCACTCGAATACACACAACTAATACACACTAACACTCTAATACAAACAACTAACACACTGTAAAACACTGAAACTGGCGAAAGGAGAACTACTGATCAGTGAGAAACCTACAGAACAACACACACAAACTAATACACACTAACACACTTAATACACACTCTTAATACACACTAACACTCTAACACCACTACTCTAATACACAACTAACACACTGTAAAACACTGAAAAACTGGCGAAAGGGAGAACCTACTGGATCAGTGAGAACCTACAGAACAACACACACACACAAAATAAAACACAATAACACACTCTAATACACACTCTAACACACTAATACACTCTAATACACACTAACACACTCTAATACACAACCAATACACACGAACACACTCTAATACACAACTAACACACACTCCAATACACAACTAATACACAACTAATACACACTAATACACACTAACACACTCTAATACACTGAAACTGGCGAAAGGAGAACCTACTGATCAGTGAGAACCCACAGAACAACACACACACACACAAAACTAATACACACTAACACACTAACACATTCTAATACACTGAAACTGGCGAAAGGAGAACCTACAGAACAACACACACACACACCACAACTAGTACACAATAATACACTCCTAATACACAATAACACACAATAACCACACACTAATTATTCTGTTATTACAGCTTTATAATCATGTTATTAATGTTAGTTTAGTTTTGTAATTATGTAAATTCTATTCAGAGAAATCTTCCGATTGGTTAAGCACTCCTTAGTCCCGCCCCTTAGTCTTTCACTGATAGAGAAAGCATTAAAGGAACCCTGACTCAGAGGTGTGTGTGTGTGTGTGTGTGTGTGTGTGTGTGTGTGGTGTGTGTGTGTGTGTGTGTGTGTGTGTGTGTGCAGGTACGTGTGGTACTGTATGAAGTTGGTGGACATGCTTCTGTCTCACGATGTTAAACCGGTGCTGGTGTTCGACGGGCGAAACCTTCCATCCAAACAGGAAGTGGAGAAATCTCGACGAGAGTGAGTGTGTGACAGGTGCCATGATATAGAGCCCAATGTTAGTGCATCTTATAAGTGTAACACGTGTGTGTGTGTGTGTTAGGCGTCGTCAGGCCAACCTGCAGAAAGGAAAGCAGCTTCTGCGTGAGGGGAAAGTGTCTGAGGCTCGAGACTGTTTCACACGCTGCGTTAACATCACACACTCCATGGCACATCAAGTCATCAAGGTACCAGCTTAGGAGTGCGCACACACACACACACACACACACATTAGATAATCAGTGGATTCTATATCAATCAGGTAATCTGATATCTATCTTCGTCTGTCTGTCTGTTTTTATAACTGCAAAAAGTAGAGGAAAGACAGATAATTCTATACTAACAAATGAATTGATAGACACCGGTTCGTCTGTCTGTCTGTCTGTTTGTTTGTCTCTTTTTGTATATTTTCCTCCTAGATCAACAATCTTTGTCTCTTCCCGTATAACTGTGTGTGTGTGTGTAGGCGGCGCGGGCGCGCGGTGTGGACTGTTTGGTGGCTCCGTATGAAGCTGATGCTCAGTTAGCGTTTTTAAATAAATCTGGAATTGTTCAGGCCGTCATTACAGAGGACTCGGATCTGCTGGCGTTCGGCTGTACAAAGGTAAAACCTTCAGACACACACACACACACCTTAACAGACCCGATGTACAGAACACACACCTTAACAGACCCGATGTACAGGTAGCACTGCCTCACCCCTAGGATCCCCCCACACACACACACACTAGACCTGTTGTAAAACATGCACTGTGTGCTTCTCCTAATTAAAGTGTGTGTGTGTGTGTGTGTGTGTGTGTACAGGTGATCTTGAAGATGGATAAGCAGGGGAACGGTTTGGAGATCTCACAGTGTCACCTGGGCCGCTGCCGTTCTCTGGGTGACGTTTTCACTGAGGAAAAGTTCCGCTACATGTGCATCCTGTCGGGCTGTGATTATCTGCCTTCACTCTACGGTATCGGACTGGGAAAAGCCTGCAAGCTGCTCAGGATGACCAACAACCCCGATATCCTCACGGTATCAAACATCATCACCACCAGATTTACACCAAACACTGACATCCCGATCAGGAACAGGCATCAATAATCAATAATTAATCCCTCGTGTTGATCCTTTCCCTCGTGTTCCTGATCATAATCAATAATGAGTCCCCCTCGTGTTCCTCCTGATCATTAATCAATAATGAGTTCCCTCGTGTTCCTGATCATTAATCAATGATGAGTCCCCCGGTGTTCCTGATCATTAATCAATGATGAGTCCCCCGGTGTTCCTGATCATTAATCAATAATGAGTCCCTCGTGTTCCTGATCATTAATCAATAATGAGTCCCTCGTGTTCCTGATCATTAATCAATAATGAGTCCCTCGTGTTCCTGATCATTAATCAATAAATCCCTCGAGTCCCTCGTGTTCCTGATCATCAATCAATAGATCCCCGAGTCCCTCCCTCGTGTTTCCTGATCATCAATCAATAATGAGTCCCTCGTGTTCCTGATCATCAATCAATAATGAGTCCCTCGTGTTCCTGATCATCAATCATAATGAGTCCCTCGTGGTTCCGATTTTTCCTGATCATCAATCAATAATGAGTCCCTCGGTGTTCCTGATCATCAATCAATAATGAGTCCCTCGGTGTTCCTGATCATCAATCAATAATGAGTCCCCCGGTGTTCCTGATCATCAATCAATAATGAGTCCCCCGGTGTTCCTGATCATTAATTAAAGTGTGTGTGTGATCAGGTCACAGGAGTTAATGTGGGGTTGGTTCATGCTGTAGTGTCTGTTTATACACCTGTGTGTTGTCTTGTTGTCCAGGTGATCAGGAAGCTCGGTCAGTACCTGAAGATGAACATCAGTGTTCCTGACGAGTACCTCCACGGTTTCGTCAAGGCCAACAACACCTTCCTGTATCAGCTGGTCTTCGACCCCATCAACAGAAAAGTAGTGCCTCTTAACCCTTACCCAGAGAACCTGGACCTCAGCACGCTCAGCTACGCCGGAGTGTATCCTTCCACCAGGACATAGACACATGTCCTATAGCAGAACATCTCTCCTGCAGTTATGCCTTCAGTCAGCTTTTAATATTAATCAATCCGATTCTTGTTAAAGTTCCTTAATGAAGACGTCTGTAGGAACGTAGGAGATCAGCAGGGTCTGCAGATGGCTCTGGGTAACGTGGACATCAACACCATGGAGAGGATCGACAACTTCAACCCCGACGCTTCTCCAACACAAGTACGTTCCACACGGTTCACTTCCCTTTCTGATTGGTGCCTCACTGCTCTCTAACAACCAATCAGAGTGTAGAGTTCTCACCAGGATGGGAATAAAATGTAGTTTCACATATTTGACCTCTCCTTCTTTAAATACGGCGTGAACAGCGTAAACACTGCTGTTTGACTTATTTAAAGTAACTAAACTGATAAAAGCTGAATTGTTGCCTTGAAATGAAATAAAATGAGGAAATGAGGTAAAGGTTATGGGACAATCGCTATAATAATTCACACAGAGGACATGACCAACACACCCTGTTAGCACTGGAAACAGATGAGGACGGGGTCCCTCTCCAGTCTCAAAGTTTCTTCCTTATTTCATCTCAGGGAGTTTTTCCCTTCCACAGTCCCCACCGGTTTGTTCATTAGAGACAGACGGACACTGTCTCGCTGTTACTGCTGTCCCACTGCTGAAAGTGCAAAACTAATCGACATGAACTGAATCAGTTTACTCTGACTTTCTAATCTGGAGTTTGTTGGAGCTTCATTTCTGTTCTAATTCGGTCTGAGTGTGTGAAGCTGAGATCTCAGAGTCCCGCACTCTTCTCTGCGGGTTCTGATTGGACATTAGGGACAGGGTGTTATTACAGGAGGAATGTGTTAAAATGTACAGAGTGAATGAATGATAAGATAATAAAGAACCTCTCAATCCTCCCATCATTTCCCCCCATAGCCTGTTAAAGCCCCACGCAGTCGAGGCTGGGGTGATCCCGCCCAAGTCACTGCCTCACCTCGGGTCAGTATCTGGAGCAGAGCTTACCAACCCAGCAGCGTCTGCCCCCAGACTCCATTATCCCCTCAGAGACCTCCTCAAACCAGGGACAAGGAGACCATTGTGTCCCTACGGGGCCTCAAATTACCAAGCAGAGAAGCACAGGTCAAAAGACCACGACATGGTGAGGACGCAGACACACACACACACACACACACACTGTATTTTAGGTCATTTAGATCATTTATGTCTGCTGGTAGACTCTGCTGTCTCCGATGAGGACGTTCTCGCGCAGTATTCCTCGGATACCAAAAAACAGCGCACAGTAACCATGGAAACCAATCCTGAGGACAGGACACATTCCCAAAGGGAGGCTCCACGACCCCGGAACCGATTCGCTACACTGCTGAAGTGGAGGAACCAATCAGAGGAGGAGGAGGATGGGAAGCAGGAAGGAACACGCAGCAGGTATGCCATGTGCAGGGTTGTCATGGTGATGATGATGATGTAGGGCTGAGTGATGTGGCAAAAACGTAATCTGTATAATTTGTGTTTATTGATTGATAATAATATATTTCCATATATAAATTCAGGATAAAAATCGGCAAAACGTTAGTAAAATATAGCGCTCTGTTACTGGACACTGAGTATCTGTGACGTAGTGACGCTGTCCTGTGTTGGCGGTTGCAGGTGTTGTTACATTTTCAGTAACACTGCCTGATAATCACCGAACTCTTTTTTTTAAATAGTGGTTAATAAAATGATCTGATCTGCTGCTGATTTAGTTTGTTTGTCCACTGATGTAGAAACGATCAGTCTGTAATTTCATTGGTCGGTTTATTCTAACAGCCAAAAACAGAATAACAACAGAAACATCCAGAAAAACACATTTTAAAAGTTAAACAGTCATTTTTATTTTTTTGATGAGTGAAATAAATATTTGGTCCAGCACAAAACAACACTTGGTGGTTAAACCCTTGTTGTCCATCACAGACGTTTCTTCTAGTTCCACCAGGTTTACACACACGTCTCACAAATGTTCATTGTTAAACCTCAGGGCGGGGTCTGTACATCTGATTTCTTCATTCAGCAGGGGGGACCTTACAGGCACTGCACACAGTTCTTCTTGTTGTGTTACATTTACATTTACATTTGCAGTATTTGGCAGACGCTCTTATCCAGAGCGACTTACAATATTCCTTGTTATACAACTGAGCAATTGGGGGTTAGGGGCCTTGCTCAGGGGCTCAATGGTGGTGGCTTGGTCGAGGTGGGAAATCGAACCCACAACCTTCGGGTTGGTGGTAATCCAACACCTTAACCGTGAGCCACCACTTTCCCCAATTGTTACCAATTGTTTTCTTGGTGGTTTTAGTCCCAACTGCTTTGAGATCATGGATGAGATCGTCCTGTGTAAGTCCGGACTGATTCCTCCCCGGTCTTATTATCACTCAGACTAAACATTGAGGTGAGATCTTGCATGGAGCTCCAGACTGAATAAGATCGGCAGGTTATTTTTTTTGTGCTTTTGTGAATAATCACGGCTGTTGTCACCTTCTCACCAAACTGCTTGGTGATGGTCTTTTTGTCCATTTTAGTCTTGTGTAGATCTACAATCTTGTCCCTGACATCCTTGGACATCTCGTTGGTCTTAACTAGAAATATAACGAATTTTCTCCCGCAAAATGTTTTAGCTAAAAATGGCATCATCGCTTTCTGGCTGAAAGAAGGAAAGAAGCAGAAAATAGAACCTGTGAATATGGTGTTGGCCTGTGTGTGTTCAGTGCTCCGATCAC
This sequence comes from Bagarius yarrelli, assembly GCA_005784505.1. Taxonomy (NCBI): domain Eukaryota; kingdom Metazoa; phylum Chordata; class Actinopteri; order Siluriformes; family Sisoridae; genus Bagarius; species Bagarius yarrelli. The sequence continues at coordinate 182,278 of VCAZ01000279.1, forward strand.
ACTCGGACTCCGGACACGACGGAGAACATGCCAATCTTATCAGCCGTTTCTGATGGCAATAACAAATGTGCAATATTACATTGTCTGTCTGCTGAAAGTTTGGACTTGTTGATCTCAGCACTGAGGTGTGTGTGTGTGTGTGTGTTTAGAAAAAAAGCAGAAACAGACCATCGTTATCTTAATAAAGTTTATTGATATATGATATCACTCATCAGCCCTGCTCTGTGATGATGTATATGATCCTTCAGTCTGGTGTTTGATCTTCTTTCACTTCTACTGCAGGTTCTTCGCATCCTCACATCTCACCATAACCGAATGTAATGAGTCAAAGGAAAAATCTGACGACGCTGAGAAATCAGACCACGTCCCCTCGCTGGCTGGAGAAGTGCACGCCAGCCAGCATAACACGGAGACGCTGTCTCACCCCACCACCAGTGCTTTCAGCTGGTCCAGCAGCCCCACAGAACCCTCCATATCTGGACCGTCCACACCAAACCCACCCAGAACTCCCTCAGGTCTCTCTGTCCTGCAGCAGTTTCACAGACAGAAGGAAAACGTCAGCTTGGGATCGATAGAATGTCCTCAGCGCTCTGTACCCTGCTGCCCTACAGAGGGCGCCGTTGATGTTGTAACACCGCCTGGATCTCCTCGCTCTCAGGACAGCGCGTACTTCTCTCAGCCCTGCAGCAGCCAGTCTACCAGCGAGGACTCCACCAGTGGCACTCACAGCAGCAGCACAACCTCACCCCAAACGGTTAGAGAACACCACACACACACACACACACACACACACAGGTGATAATACACTTTCAATAAAAGTGCACTGGCTTTTATACACATATAGAACATTTACAGACACACCTGTGTGTTTTATTACACCATTTTATTCGTATCCATTTCATTCAATTACATTTACAGCATCTGGCAGATGTTCTTATTCAGAGCGATTTACATTTATCTCTTTTATACAACTGAACAATTAGGGGTTAAGGGCCTCACTCAGGGGCCCAACAGTGGCAACTTGGTGGTGGTGGAAATCAAACCCTGATCTTCCAATTAGCAGTCCAACACCTTAACCACCGCACTACCACTTCCATCCCATTATTACATTTTTTTAACCATCTGAGCATTTGAGGGTTAAGGGCCTTGTACAGTGGCAGATTGGTGGTGCTGGGAATTAAACCTACATTCTTCAGGCACTTTAGTGTATAAGTAGTGCTATAAGTAATAAATGGAAAAACAATTGACTCTTAAGCGAATTCTGACCTTATAAACTGAAATGAAAGCTTATCTTATTTAACGTTATTAATTCTTTACTGTATTAATTGTGTTATAATTCCGTTTCTCTTTATAGGAATAGAATGTGTTTTTTATCTGAAGGTATTTGTATTTATTTCAGTTTTAATGTGTTAAACACGCCCGGTTCAGTCGACGTTACTGTAAATTTATTCCGTTAAAAAAAAAGGATGATAATACAATTATTGCTGAACTTCCTGGAAAAAATGAGACTATTAAAGGTGAAGAAAAATAATGCTTTGCTTAACGTCTGTGAATGAATCTGTTACTTTCATTGCTCGTTAACTCTGGACATAATGGACTGCTTTAAATGGGTTTTATTCTATAATCATCATAACGAGCAGGTAATTGGTTCAATGTAAAAGAAGTGATTATCGTAAGTGCTGTGATGTCATGAGCGGTGATTAAATCCGTTTCAGGGAAATGAAGCTGTAATGTAAATATTCAGTCCCACTTTAATTCTTCTGGGTTAAAATAAGTGTGTTGTGTTCAGCTGAAGGATTCAGGATATTCTGTGATGGACGAGGGCGGATCTACACCCACCAGGACCAAGGTGAGCACTCACTACCTCCACACCCATGTGTCTGCTTCATCATCTACTTCCTGTTTCTCCTGCACTTCCGGTTCCTCCCTCAGGTGCTGGGTTTGTCCCGAGTCCGTCCCAGCGTGCAGGTGAAGGGCAGTAAGATTCGCCCCTCTGCTCCGGCCAGGGTGAGCGGATTGAGGAAGACTCAGGGGAAGAAATCTGGTGTAACTAATGAGAACAGCCCGGGACTGCAGGCCACCATCAGCAGCCTGTGGAAAAACTTCAGCTTTACCAAGTGAGTTCACGCTGCTAATCCTCTAATCCCGTCTCATTCAACTCGTCGTCTGTCGCGCTGCTAATCCCGTCTCATTCAACTCGTCTGTCGCGCTGTCGCGCTGCTAATCCCGCCGCGTGCTAATCCCGTCTCATTCAACCCGTCTGTCGCGCTGCTAATCCCGTCTCTTTCAACCCGTCTGTCGCGCTGGCTACCCGTCTCTCATTCACTCGTCTGTCGCGCTGCTAATCCCGTCTCATTCAACCCGTCTGTCTGTCGCTGCCGCGCCTGCTAATCCCGTCCCCGTCATTCAACCGTCGTCAACCCGTCTGTCGCGCTGCTAATCCCGTCTCATTCAACCCGTCTGTCGCGCTGCTAATCCCGTCTCATTCAACCCGTCTGTCGCGCTGCTAATCCCGTCTCTTTCAACCCGTCTGTCGCGTGCTGCTGCTAATCCCGTCTCATTCAACCCGTCTGTCCTCCGCTGCTGCTAATCCCGTCTCATTCAACCCGTCTGTCGCGCTGCTAATCCCCGTCTCATTCAACCCGTCTGTCGCGCTGCTAATCCCGTCTCATTCAACCCGTCTGTCCGCGCTGCTAATCCCGTCTCATTCAACCCGTCTGTCGCGCTGCTTAACTGCTAATTCCCGTCTGTGCGCAATTCAACCGTCTGTCGCGCTGCTAATCCCCGTCTCATTCAACCCGTCTGTCGCGCTGCTAATCCCGTCTCATTCAACTCGTCTGTCGCGCTGCTAATCCCGTCTCATTCAACTCGTCTGTCGCGCTGCTAATCCCGCTCTATCATCGCTGCGCGCTAATCCCGTCGGGTTGTCGCGTCTGTCGCGCTGCTAATCCCGTCTCATTCAACCCGTCTGTCGCGCTGCTAATCCCGTCTCATTCAACTCGTCTGTTTTGCGCTGCTAATACGCTAATCCCGTCTCATTCAACTCGTCTGATAAATTCGTCGCGCTGCTAATCCCCGTCTCATTCAACCCGTCTGTCGCGCTGCTAATCCCGTCTCATTCAACCCGTCTGTCGGCTGACCCGCTCTAAACGTCGCCAACGCTGTCGCGCTGCTAATCCCGTCTCATTCAACCCGTCTGTCGCGCTGCTAATCCCGTCTCTTTCAACCCGTCTGTCGCGCTGCTAATCCCGTCTCATTCAACCCGTTCAACCCGTCTGTCGCGCTGCTAATCCCGTCTCATTCAACTCGTCTGTCGCGCTGCTAATCCCGTCTCTTTCAACCCGTCTGTCGCGCTGCTAATCCCGTCAATTATTAATACTGGAATTGGTAATAGAGTGAGATCATGTTCATGTAGGTGTGTGTGTGTTTCAGGGAGAGTCCATGTCTCCGGTAAAGGACAACATACAGTAAAAAGCTTATCATCATCATCAGGACCTCAGAAAGAGACAATGTTTTACAGCTCTCTGTCTGTCTGTCTGTCTGTCTGTCTCCGGTGTGTTATTCATACTGTGTATGTGCAGGATTACTTTTATTTACTTTATTAATGAAATAAAATCTCTTTACATTTCTGGCCCTGTCACATTCTTCTGTCGTGTCCTCGGAGTCAGATACAGTGGGCGTGGCCTATCAGGGCGTGGTCGGTATGTCTCCGTGTGCTCGCTGTAGCATTCCTTCTGGATGACCAGCGCATAGTTGCGAGTTTCATTCAGATCGCAGCTCAGGAATGAAGACCCGCTGCCAAAAAAATGCTAATCCTGCACAGAAAACGCTCAGCTAGCAAAACACCACCACCAAACGCTGCTACGGGAGAGTCGATCTGTGCGCTCACTGCGGCCACTCGCGTAAAGTTGGAGTGAAGCAAGAGAAATGTGAAGCTTAACATAAACAATCCGCTAACTATCGCTAGTCATTTCTGTTAGCGTGGGTTATTAGCTAGCAGGAAGTTCAATAGTTGCTGTTTCACATGTTTCTCCTTTAAATCGAATTTTATGGCTGGTAATTGCATAAACTTTGCTCTTCGTGTGTGTGTGTGTGTGTGTGTGTGTGTGTGTGTGTGTGTGTGTGTGTTTCAGTACTGTGGGAATGTGATGACTGATGATTATCTGTCGGAATGTCGATGGTCTTTTCCTCGAACCGGTAGTATCGCTAGTTTCACCGATTCCTCACATTCCGCTGTCTAGCTGAACCATGTGATCAGGTGACCTTATCGTCGCAACAACATGGCTGCAACAGGAGTGCGACAGAGGGTCAAGTTCAGCGGCCGCGGCCGCTAGAATGCGACTGTATAGCAGCCCATCCCGTTTCAGCAGCAGTTTATTAGCCGCGATTGACGGATGTGCTGAAATGTTAGCGATCAGCACTTCCTGTTAGCGGCGCTCTGGATTATTACAGTTACTGCAGATTCCAACAGTAAAGAGAAACACTCGCCGTCAGACAACATCTAATTATCATGAACATATCCATCACACACACACACACACACACACACACACACACACAACAGCGTATCATTGATTTATAAGTCAAATTATCAAGAGTGTGTGATGCACACAACCATGTAAAGCAACTGTTACTATGGAAACCGGGAATCACTGCATGCTGGAGGTGTGTGTGTGTATGTGAGAGTGTGGTTGTGTGTTTAGAAAATAAAGCTCAGAGTCACAATGCCGCTTGGTGACATTCCTCTGAAGTGTGTGTCGGAGCCAGTCTGTGTGTAGCACCGCACCCTGTTCAACACAGACACACTAACTGACCAACAGCTTTTTAACACACTGGTACAGTGTGAGGATGGAGACACACACACACACACACACGCTCTGTGTGTGTGTGTGTGTGTGTGTGTGTGTGTGTGTGTGTGTGTGGGTGTGTGTGTGTGTGTGTGTGGTTGTGTTATGTTCTGGGTGTATTCCTGCCTCACACCCTGCGATCATTGCGATGATTCAGTTCAATTAAACTTTATAATTAATTCCACGAAACATGCAAAAGTTAAATATAACAAAATACAATAAATAAATAATACATACACACAATATATAAATATAAAAAATATAATAATTTGGACAATAAATGAATAAATTAGTGCCTTTAATTATATTAAGTGTGACTGAAAAAAGTTTTGTAACAAGTTTTTTATATTAAATAATTAATCAACAATAAAATACAATAAATATATAAAATAACTATTATAGAATAAAAGAATAAAATACTGAAAATAAGAAACAGTTATGATAAATAAAGAAATAATAACAGTACCTGTGAGCAGCGATTGGGGACCACAGCTGGAGGAAGAGTCGAGTCACAGACCAGCTGTTTCTGGGACGTTACCTCACTTCCTGTACACTGACCCTTTGGCTAGCATGCGGTCATGTTAATGGCAGGAAGTACAATGCAGGAATGCAGAGCGTTCTATTGTAGGGTTTTTATACAATATTCGTTATTTATACCTTCAGTTTTTCTTATTTAAAAACATAAAACAAATAAAACTGTTGTGTTTTTGGGAGCCGGAACGAATGAATGGCATTTTAATTTATTTCAATGGGAAAAATTGATTTAACATACGAGTAATTAGAGTTACGAGCTCCGTCACAGAACCCATTAAACTGGTAAGTCAAAGGAAACACAACAACAACAGAGAGACACACAACAGAAGAACAACACAAAGTTAAAGAACGAGAGAGTCTCAGCAACATACAGTACAAATCAACAGGACCAAAGCCAAACACACCGTACAGGAACAATAAATAACATTTAAATAACATTTAAATAACATTTCTTTTCACTGCGTTTGTTGTATAAACGTTTCTGTACTTGCACCTGTACTGGCTTAGCATCCGTGTAGGTCAGACTCTTTACCCTCAGTGCACCCACTGTCCCACGGGAGACCCAGTTGGACTAAGTTAAATAAGTGTCCATGCATGGGTCTCCTGCGGGACAGTGAGTGCACTGAGGGTGAAATATTATTACATTGTGTGTCTTCAATGTTTTACAGTGTGCATTGATCGCTTTAACAGAATGTTGAGCAGCTCACACACCTGCAAACACTCCAGATGTTTATTTGTGTGGGAACCCTGTTGCTGAGACACCACAGAACAGAGATGCTGAGGTTAGGCTAAGGTTCAGTTTAGTTTTATTTTGATATAAAGCCGATATCTCCGCCTGACAGGAGAACAGAAAACATCTGGAACATTAAATTAACGATTCGATCAGAACTGGTGGTTGATTTTACAGTTAAGGATCTGAGTATAAATAAAGGTGTGGATTGTCCCGTGGTGAGGAATGCTGAAGGATCGGGATCATTCGGGAACGTCTCACTAACACAATGACACGCAGTGACTGTGTTTGTCACATAATGTTCTCCAAACCTCATTAGATTCCCCACAGAACGTTCTGAGAATGTATTTAAAGGGGTGGAGTGAGAGAATTCTCTCTGTCTATAACAGGAAGAGTGACTTCACCACCAATCCCTGACATGTGTGCTAATCTGAGCACCACTGGAACATTTATTACTAAAGGGTTCTTTAATGCAGTTAACATTCCTAATACACACACACACACACACACACACAGTACATAATCAGCAACTGGAAAGGCAACATAATTTTTGTGTGGAATCTGAAAAATTCACAAGATTAGAGATTAGAACACTATGTGTGCAAAAGTTTGTCCCCCCGACACTTTACATCCTATTACAGATGTTCGTCTCACATTTCTTCCTATAATCTCCTCTGTTCTTCAGGTAGGTTTTCCACTAGTTTGGGCCATGTGACTGTGTGGGTCATGTGACTGTGTGGATTTGATCATTCAGTTCCAATAGTATGAGTGAGATCAGACGCTAATGTTGAGGTTTGGAGGTCTGGGGTTCAGTCGGGGTTCCAGTTCATCCCAAAGGTGTTCAGTTTAAAGGGGTGGAGTCAGAATCAGGACTCAAACATGACAAAACAAAACATGACATCCAGAACACAGCATGTCTTCATGGAGATCAGGGGGTTAATGTACAGGGACATTGTCCTGCTGGGACAGGTTTTGAGGTCGGAGTATGTAATGATATGACATTCTAGGCGAGTGTGTGACTCTGAGAGTTTGAGAGCTTGAAAGACACACTGATGGTGGTGTGATGGTCGGGGAAGGGGGGGGGTTGCAGTTAACAGTACGGGTTCTGTTGTTTTTCATGGTCTGAAATGAAGTGGAACTCGTTTGTTCAGAAGTTTAAATGTAACTGAATTAATGGAGGTTAATGATCTGGAGATGTTTCCGCTGTGGGTTTGATGATATCTGGGATGGGTTTGTCACAGAGCTGTAAATAGGATGTGTGTGTGTGTGTGTATGTGTGTGTTCATGATCTTCTGCCCCCTCAGTGATCAGGAAGAGTCGTATGATGTTTGAGAAAGAATCATGTGGTTTGTTCTGATCCAATTTTAGATTCGATTATATGTCCTGACCCGTCATACCGAAGTGTGAGTTATTTTACACTATCTGCAGGGTTTAAAAGTGTACATGGTGTGTGTGTGTGTGTGTGTGTGTGTGTGTGTGTGTGTGGGCGAGTCACGACCTGATATTCAGACATAAGACCTAAAACACAAGATCAATTACAGAGAAAAAAGCTGAAGCTTTGAATCTGACATTACTGCTAAAGGCGACAGCGCTGCACTGACTGCAAACATGCAGGAACACATCTCACACACACCACACACACACACACACACACACAGTGTTTTCATTCATCAGCTGGTTTCTGTGTGGGTGGTGCTGAAGAAAGCTTTTGTGTCTTGTGTAAACTTGAGAAAACAGTTGGGATGTGAACTCATCCCCCGCCACTGACCAGTGCTGTGCAAACAAACTCTACAAAATCTAACACATTTTAACACTCAGGTCACAAACAGGTCAGTCATGAGCTCAAACACACACACACCACACACACACACACACACACACACACACACACTGTCTGGTTAGCTATCCTTGTGGAACCTCTCTATATCTCTCCGGGTGTAATAGTTTTTATACTGTACAAACTGTTTTATCTAACCCTAACCCCTATCCCCTAACCCCTATCCCCTAACCCCTAACCCCTAACCCCTAAGCCCTAACCAGAAACATTTACTTTTCTGAAAAAATATCTTCCTGTATAATTTAGACACTTGGCCTGAATTTTAACCTCCAGCACCACATCCAAACTTTCACTTTTACAACCAAGCTGATTTGTTACTTTGGCCTGTATAAAATTTCTAATATGAGAGTAGGAACAGGTTTAAAGCTGAAAATGGGGACGGGTTTAAAGCTGAACGTGGGGACGGGTTTAAAGCTGAATGTGGGGACGGGTTTAAAGCTGAACGTGGGGACGGGTTTAAAGCTGAAAATGGGGACGGGTTTAAAGCTGAAAATGGGGACGGGTTTAAAGCTGAACGTGGGGACGGGTTTAAAGCTGAACGTGGGGACGGGTTTTAAAGGTGAACGTGGGGACGGATTTAAAGGTGAAATTGGAGATAGGTTTAAAGGTGAAAGTGGGGACGGATTTAAAGGTGAAATTGGAGATAGGTTTAAAGGTGAAAGTGGGGCGGAGTTAAAGGTGAAAGTGGGGACGGGTTTAAAGGTGAAATTAGGGACAGATTTAAAGCTGAACGTGGGGACAGCCGTGTCCTGGCCATAATCATCCTGTGATATTGTTTTTATTTGTTCAGCTGATGTGACTAAGCAGGTTGAAATGAAGACAATGTGAGACACTCCTAAACCTCCTGAAGGACAGAGTCGAGATCAACAGTAAGAAAATCAGGTTCGTTTTATTGCATGACTGACGGCCACATCTGATTGGACGATGAAAAGGACAGAAGGATTAAAGTAAGAGATTGACAGCGTGAGTCTCCGCCTTCACTACTGCTATTCACATGCTGTTGGGATGAGACGGGACACACCTGACCTCACAAACACACACACACACACACACGCCCGGTTCATAGATACACACTCCTCTCACATAAACATAAACACAGCATCACACTCAACACTGCAGTCACACCCCGAGAGAGACGCCTTTAATTATTCCTTTAATTAACCTACTTTTCTTACTGACATCAGCGAAGGCCACCAGTCACCACCACCACCACCACCACCACCACTCAAAACATCAACAAAACGTCCACTGAATCAATCTCATTTAAACATTTAGAAAAACACAACATTTCAATCAAACCTTACAGCTGAGAACTGAGCAGAAAAAGAGAAATGTTTATGCTAGAGGTGGAAATAAGGTGTTAAGGTGTTGGACAAACTGCGGAATGCACTTAGATTGTGGGTTTGAATCTCAACACCACCAAGTTACCACTGTGGGGCCCCTGAGCAAGGCCCTTAACCCTCAACGGCTCAGATAGATCAATGAGTTAATGTAAATCTTGGCAAAATGCCAGATATACAAATGTAAAGTTAAAGAATTAAACACACACATACACACACGCGCACACACACACACACACACACACATACACACAGAGAAAGAAACAGATGTAACAAAAAGGTTTTTAAGGGTTCTCAGAAGAGCTTAGTGTTCCACTGTAACTGTTTATTCGAGCACACTCAGCTGGAAGGTTCCTAATAGTTCAGGGTTCTCTGTGGGTTCTGCAGGGTTGTGTATTATTTCAGTGCTCAGTAGCTGCAGGGTTCCGAGCCACTAATAAGATCTGAGATGTTTAATAAATATTTACTCTTCTGCTGATCTGCTGATTTTATATTTAACATTAATCAGTAATTATTTAATTTATTTATGAATCTCTCGGGTTTTTTTCTCTGCGTTTTCATGTTCAGTAATTAAAGCAGACATTTTTTTTTAATCTAAAGTGTTTTTTTTATTAATGAACAGATGGAGAAAGAGTCTCCGACTGATTACATCATCAACCCAACACACTGCCCATGATATACAGTGTGAACCAGAAGGGTTAGGGTTAGGGTTTAGGGTTAGGGTTAGGGTTTAGGGTTTAGGGTTAGGGTTTAGGGTTTAGGGTTAGGGTTTAGGGTTTAGGGTTTAGGGTTAGGGGTTAGGGTTAGGGTTAGGGTAAGGGAATGTGTTTAGGGTAAGATAGAGTGTGTTCTGGAGAACCGCACGGGTTCAGTGGTTCTTATAGGACATAAGTGTGTTTTTAGTAAATCTCTGAAAGTGTCTGTGTGTTTCAGGTTTGCGTGTGCATGTGTATGTGTGTGTGTGTGTGTGTGTGTGTGTGTGTTCCTATGCTGTGGAACCTGTTTGGTTGCTCGGTTGGTGTTTGCTCCACAGCTGTATGAGGGAGTGTGTGAGCGCAGGAGGAATCAGATCCAGTCTGACTTTAGGAGTGTGAACATCAGAACAGGAACAGAGGGGAAGCTTCATTAACAGGTCAGAATCTCTCTTTCCCTCTCTCTCACACACACACACACACACACACACACTTTTAAACCCTGCAGATAGTGTGTAATAGCTGAATTGGCACTTTGTTGACTTGTTTTTTTTGGTGTTTTTTTTTTCTTGTTGCTGTTACTTCTGGCAGTGTTTTTTGGGTTGATGATGTAAAATCAGCCTGAGACTCTCTTCATCCATCGGTTCATTAATAAAACACGTCAGAACGAATGATGGCATAAAAATGTCTGTTTAAATTACTGAACATGAAAAACCAGAGATTCATAGATAAATTAAATAATTACTGATTAATATTAAATATAAAATCTGCAGATCAGCAGAAGAGTAAATATTTATTAAAGAGGTCAGCAGATCATTATGTCACATTTTATTTACATTTCTCTCATTTAATAGACGTCCTTATCCAAAACAACTAAGATTTATCTGATTATCTGATCTGTTTGGGAAGTTGAGTGTTAGGGGCCTTTCTCAGGGGCCCCTCAGTGGCAGGTTGTTGGTTCTGGAAATTAAACCCATTGCCTTCCGATCAGAAATCCAACAATCACTGAACTTCAGTTTATTTCTTCCTGATGTTTCAGTTGCTTTTGCAAGATTTTATTATTATTAAATTTTTATTTTTATTATTATTATTATTATTATTATTATTATTATTAACGTTCTTCTTCTTGACGTCTGTCATATCGTCCCTGTAAAGCTCCAGACTGTTTCTAATTTTCTACGCCATGTTAGAAACACCAAATTAAAATGAATTAAAAAATCTTTAATCATGTGGAACCGACTGAAGAAGCGGTCATTAGAGAACCGATTGGAGAACAGAGATCAGTGGAGGTTCTGGAGAAGAAGAAAGGAAAGAAAAGCTTTTCCATGGACTCGTCTCTCCTTCCGTACGAGACATTAAACACTCGGACTCTCGAACCACACGGCAAAAATCTGGAACCGTCGTTTCTATAAGCGTAAAACATTACTATAGCATAAAAACATTACTATAACCATCGATTTAATATCAAATCCCAGTGCAGTGGAGCACAAAAATACAGAAACCAAACCAGAAACTAAACTAGTGGAGTCTCTTTCTCTCTCTGCCCCCCCCCCCGTCTCTGTCTCTCTCTTTCTATTATATAATAAAAGGGTTAGTTTTGAATTTGATCTCTGTAAGATTCTGCATGAAAAACAAAGAGGTTTCAGGAACACAGACTCTCGGTAGCCCCGCCCTCTTAATGAGATGCAAAAAAAAGCTAATTAACATGACTAAACTTAATGGAATGGAAGAACAGAGGTGAGACCAGGTGTGTGTGTATGTGTGTGTACATAGGGTCAGGTATTCATCTGAACCAACGGGTTTTACACCTTTTACCCTAAACCCAACTGCATACTGTACATTCCAGTGAGATGTGCTGGACACACACACACACATTTATTTATTTATTTTATTGCCTTTTGTAAATCATTATCAGTGATTTTTAGGGGGGCACAAACTTTTGCACCGTTTGCGCTCTTTCAGTGTTTTTGGAATTTTTGTCATTTCAGATTAAGAATCACGTTTTTTTTTTGTTTTTAAAGCAAAAACTTTTGAATTTGTATTTTCTGAATAATAATTATTTAAATAAAGTCAAATGTGAAGGTTTTGTAAAAGTTTGAGAGAAACACACACTTCTGATGACGAACTTTTTTTCCTTCAGCGCGACTGCATGAGTTTATAAAGTGCAGTAATCTAAACTACGGGCTGGACAATCAGGTTGACGTGCCTTTTTAACAAGTTATCCCACATGGCTGAACAACAATGACTCAGACAAAGGCATGCAGAGTGTGTGTGAGTGTGTGAGTCTGTGGGTGTGTGTGTTGGCAGAAAAAGTGACACGAAGAAAGAATGCAGAAAACATATAAAGACGTCTTGACTCTGAAGTCCACCATCAATAAGCGTCTGTATTTCAGGAGCTCGATTGTAAAAATTAAGACTTTTTCTTTGAAGTGTTTTTTCTTTTCGTTTTGTCTCCACAGATTAAAGGATCTTTTTCAGTGATATGCAGCTGTAAACATCATTCAGAGATGATGGTAAGTTTCTGTCTCTGTGTCAGTTCTTTAAATCATCAGCTGCCTTGAAACACTTCTGAATAATTCTATGTTTTATTGATCATTAATCTCTATCAGAATGGGGAAATAGGAACCTCGATACTCGGTGGTGTGATAAACGCTGAAATGAAACAACCTGCCCTCAACTTAAAGCAAGGTAAAAACCACCAGCGTAAGATTACTGACACCACTTTTCCACTGGGGCTGGAGTCAAAACCCAACCCGGACTAGGCTGTGATTTTCCACTGGAAATAATCCTGAGGCAGTGACATGCCAGTCTCAGAAATGATGTCGGTGGGTGGAGCTGGTGTCAATTAACAATAATTAAATCTGTCAGTTTATTAGGGGTTGCAGATGGGACCATAGTCTCACCATCAGGTCAATAAAGGAAATTTTAAGACAAACTAGAAAAAATCATTTACAGTATATGAAGGGAGATCAAGAGGAATGCCAGCCACGAGGCTAAGGGATCTGTCAAATAAGCAGTCAACAAAGTAACAAAAAATACAAATGAAAAACAAGCACCATCTCCAGTACCAGCTCGGCACCGGCCATTGTGGAAAAGTGGTATAAAAGACACAATGAGATAATTTGACTGTTTATCTTTTAAGACAACTTTTGGATTTTTCTCTGCTAGATGAGAAGATTGACTCTGCCACAGTTCACCTGAGTCACCTCGGTAAAGAAGAGGTGCAGAAATTACTTAAACTTCTTTCTACATTTGATGACAACCTTGAAGTTAGGACCAAGCCCAGTGTAAGCGCTGAAGGGGTAAGAAACATCTCAGAATAAACATTTGATACATGAAACACATTCATTTGTCTAAATCTTTCTGAATTTACAGACTGAAATGTTTACTTGATTTCTTTTTTTTCCTTCTATAGGGATTTGGTGATTTATTTTTAAAGGGTGAAGCTCCAAAACTTCAAGCCCCATCTGTAGATATAAATGGGGCAAATGGAAATTTAAGTCTCCCTGACTTAAGCGGTGACTTCACAGCTCCATCAGTAAATGGAGAACTCCCACAGATGCATCTGAAAGGTTCCACACCAGAGCTGACAGTTGGCGACAGGGGCAAGTTCACCATGCCGACCATCGGCATGACTGGACCAAAACTTAAAGGTTCCAATCTAGACGGCAGCATCTCGATTCCAACTCTAAACTCTGCAGATCTCAAGAAACCAGAACTGAAAAATACAACTCCTAAGTTCCAGATGCCAAAATTTCAGGGCAGTACCCTTGATTTAAATGCTCCTGATGTAGATATGAATTTGCCAAATGCTGAACTGAAAGGGCCAAATGTAAATGCAGAACTCCCAGATGGTGATTTGGAAGGATCCTCTAAAATTAAATGGCCCATATTCAAGAAATCCAGAGGAAAAGTGAAAGGACAGCTGGGGAGCATGGATGCAGATCTAAATACTCCAGACCTGAATATGAAAATGCCTAAAGTGAATGCAGACATAAATGCACCAAACATTGATATCGATGGTCCAGATGTTAATGCTCCAAAACTAAATGTTAATGGCCCATCTGGAAAATCCAAGTTCCCCACTCTCAAATTACCAAAGTTTAATTTAAACAAACCAAAGTTGGATGGGCCCAATCTTGATGCCAACATAAAGACACCAGATATGGATGTAGACATGAGCCTACCTAAAACTAACTTTGAAGGGCCAACCATAGATACCAAAGTACCAAATATTAAACTCTCTGCACCAAAAATAGAAGGAAATATTGATACACCAGACCTAGACATTCAAACTCCAGATGTAGACTTGAATGCCCCCAAAATTGATGCGGAAACTCCCAACATTAAAATGAAGCGACCCAAACTGCCAAAATTTACTACTCCGGGTGCAAAAATCAAAGGACCAAATTTGGATACAGATCTTAACATTCCAGATGTTGATGTCAATGGAGATATGAACCTGAAAACTCCAACAATTGATGCCCCATCTCCAAAACTTAAGAAGCCACAACTGAAGATGCCCAAATTTAGTCTCACTGGCCCAAGGGTAAAAGCACCAAATGCTGATGCAAATCTGCAAATACCAGATGTCAAAGGATCTAATCTAAACTTAAAAGCACCAGTTGTAGATTTTCCAGATGTAGATTTTCCCAAAGCTGAGCTAAAGAATCCAAATCTTAACCTTCAGGCAAAATCACCAGATTTTAACCTTAATGCACCAGATGTAGATCTGCACCTACCTAAAGGAGAAATTACGGGTCCTAATGTGGATCTAAATGCCCCAAATGTTGATGCACCATCTGGAAAATTGAAGGTGCCACATTTTAAGATGCCCAAATTTAACCTCTCTGGACCCAAAGTCAAAGGACCAAATATTGATGCAGACCTAAATGCACCAGACATGGACATGAATCTACCTAAAGCAGGTTTCAAAACACCTGATCTTAATCTAAGAGCACCAAAGGTTGATCTTTCTGGTCCAGATGTAAACCTGAGCTTACCAAAGGGAAGTCTCCACGGCCCTGATGTAGACTGGAAGGTCCCTGAAGCCAACATCGATGCACCATCTGGAAAATTTAAGGTGCCACATTTTAAGATGCCCAAATTTAACCTCTCTGGACCAAAGGTCAACGGACCAAATATTGATGCAGACCTGAACGCACCCAATTTAGACATGGATCTCCCTAAAGCAGATCTCAAGGGACCTAATCTTAACCTTAGTGCACCAAAGGTTGATCTATCTAGTCCAGATTTAGACCTGAGCTTACCAAAGGGAAATCTCCAAGGCCCTGATGTAGATCTAAACATCCCAGATGCCAACATTGGCGCACCCTCTGGAAAATTGAAGATGCCTAACCTTAAGATGCCTAAATTCAACCTCTCTGGACCAAAGGTCAAAGGACCGAATATTGACGCAGACCTGAATTCACCAAACATAGACATGGATCTACCTAAAGCAGATCTCAAGGGACCTAATCTTAACCTAAGTGCACCAAAGGTTGATCTATCTAGCCCAGATTTAGACCTGAGCTTACCAAAGGGAAATCTCCATGGTCCTAATGTAGATTTGAACATCCCAGATGCCAACATTGGCGCACCCTCTGGAAAATTGAAGATGCCCAACCTAAAGATGCCCAAATTCAGCCTCACTGGACCAAAGGTCAAAGGAACGAATATCGATGCAGACCTGAATGCACCAAACATAGACATGGATATACCGAAAGCAGATCTCAAGGGACCTAATCTTAACCTAAATGCACCAAAGGTTAATCTATCTAGTCCAGATTTAGACCTGAGTTTACCAAAAGGAGGTCTTCATGGCCCTGATGTAGATCTGAACATCCCAGATGCCAATATTGATGCACCCTCTGGAAAATTGAAGATGCCTAACCTTAAGATGCCCAAATTCAGCCTCTCTGGACCAAAGGTCAAAGGACCAAATATTGATGCAGACTTAAATGCACCAAACATAGACATGGATCTACCTAAAGCAGATCTCAAGGGACCTAATCTTAACCTAAATGCACCAAAGGTTAATCTATCTAGTCCAGATTTAGACCTGAGTTTACCAAAAGGAGGTCTTCATGGCCCTGATGTAGATCTGAACATCCCAGATGCCAATATTGATGCACCCTCTGGAAAATTGAAGATGCCTAACCTTAAGATGCCCAAATTCAGCCTCTCTGGACCAAAGTTCAAAGGACCAAATATTGATGCAGACTTAAATGCACCAAACATAGACATGGATCTACCTAAAGCAGATCTCAAGGGACCTAATCTTAACCTTAGTGCACCAAAGGTTGATCTATCTAGACCAGATTTAGACCTGAATTTACCAAGAGGAAGTCTCAATGGTCCTAATGTAGATCTGAACATTCCAGATGCCAATATTGGTGCATCAAAGGTTGATCTATCTAGTCCAGAATTAGACCTGAGCTTACCAAAGGGAAATCTCCATGGTCCTGATGTAGATCTGAACATCCCAGATGCCAACATTGGTGCACCCTCTGGAAAACTGAAGATGCCTAACCTTAAGATGCCCAAATTCAACCTTTCTGGACCAAAGGTCAAAGGACCAGATATTGATGCAGACCTGAAAACACCGAATATACACATGGATCTACCTAAAGCAAATTTCAAAGGACCCGATCTTAACCTAAGTGCACCAAAGGTTAATTTATCTAGTCCAGATGTAGACTTGAGCTTACCAAAGGGAGGTCTTCATGGTCCTGATGTAGATCTGAACATCCCAGATGCCAACATTAATTCACCCTCTGGAAAATTTAAGATGCCAAACCTTAAGATGCCCAAATTCAATGTCTCTGGCCCAGGCACTAATAAACCTAACCTAAATACAGATCTTGATGTTTCTCTTCCTACAATTGATGGAAATTTGAACAAGCCAGATTTTGAACTGAATTTACCCAAAGCAGACGTCAAGGTTCCTGAAATGAATGTTAAGACTCCACAAATAGAGGCCCCATCCGGAAAGTTTAAATTCTTCACTCTTAAAAAACCCAAAATTGGTGTGTCTAGTCCTAAAGTAAAGACACCAGAAGTTGATATCAAAAATCCAGACCTTAGTTTGTCGGCCCCAACATTCGATGCAGATATTAAAGCTCCAAAGGCCAGTGTGAACCTCCCTACAGCTGATCTCAACACTCCTGATTTTGATGTAAATGCCTCTAAGGGAAAGCTCAAATTCCCAACACTGAAACGATTTAATGTTTCTGGTCCAAAAGTTAAATCCCCTGAGTTTGATGAAGTTGATATGAGCTTAAACACCCCTAAAGTTGAGAGTCCTAACATTGATCTGAGCTTTCCCAAAGCAGAGGTCAGTGCCGGTGAAGACGTAAAACTTTCAAGTAATCTGCCCGTGTTCAAAACACACAGACTTCCTACCAGCAAATTTGATGATCTACTGCAAAAAGCGTCTGGAGCTGTTGATCTGAACACTGGCAGCACTAAAGTAGACACAACTTCTGGGACCTACTCAGTTCCTGCTCTGCCAAGGATGAAAGCTGGGTGGAAATCAGCCACGGGAACCCTCGATTCTAGTGGAAACACAACGCCAGTTGACATCAAAGAAAGGCTACGACTTTTCACGGCACGCTCAGTGAGTGACCTCACAGCACCTTCCATCGACAGTTTAGCAGATGGTTCTTTACCAGTGAAACAAGGAACATTTAAAGTAACCAATCCTAACACAGATCAGGACTATCCGGTGGTGAACTCAACCAGCGAAGAAAAGAAACTTTCTCTGAGTCTTAACAACATGCTCGGGCTAAGCACCAATTCAGACGCAGAAGATTAGCTTCAAAACTTCAACCAACTACATAAGAATATGTGTAATTATTTCCTGTAAAGTTCCAGTATGTCAATTATGATACAGTAAAAATAATTCTAATGTGAAGGAAAAATTTTGCAATTAATTTACAATATAAACCATTTTATGTGCAATTAAAACCAATATTATTTTGAATATAGATTTCTTTATATTTTATTTATCAGTATTGTTAATAATAGCGAATAAACCTGTCTATTTAAATTGTGATAAGGACTTTAAGTTTGTAACAAACTTCCCTTTTCTCTCACTGTTAAATATTTACATTAATAATTACATTGTAAATTTCAATAAATTAACATTAACATGAGTTTTTGTTCTTCTTGTCATTAATCAGGAATATTATTAGATTTTTCCTTTCAAGCACTGCTTTTAAAATGACGGCGGCTTCACTCATTCACTAGTGACAATACGTACACCAAGTATCCGAGCTACAAGCCAATCAACAATCAGGAAAGCTGGTACCCTGCTGAGTGATTGGCTACTTCCAACCCTTCCAGCCAATAGCGTGTTGTCATGGAGCCGATAGTCAAACCCGATACAGTCTGCATTTGCTATAAACACTGTGTATCATTTTTGTGTTAAATTACGTTAACATTTATTTACCAGTACATAATAGTAAATTAACTACAGTGTTTTCTAATAGTTATGTAAACATTAGCGTTCCAAAAGGAATAAACTTTGTGAATAAGTGCATCTTGTAAAGGTACAGTACAGTTTTTACTTTCCATAGAAAAGCTTTTCTTACCGATTTTAAAGCATGAAAAAGCATTAAAATCATAAATTACTTTAAAAATCAAACAAACACTTTGGATTTGGCAAATTACACAGCTCTAAAAAAAAATTAGTTCAGTTCCAATAAAAATGTTGGGAATGTGTAAATTCGTGAATCCAGGCGGGAGGTACTGTACTGAGAATCAGTAATGGACCGGCAGTGGCAGTTTACTCACTTTTAAGACTTTGGGTTGTGGATCAGAAGAGCAAGGCTTAAGCCCCACCACAGCCAGACTGCAACTGTTGGGCCCTTGATCAAGGCCTCCAAATGCTCCAGTGGGCTCTGTATTATTGAGAACCCTGCACTCGGACTCCGGCTTTCCTAAGCTGGAATATACAGAAGGAGTTTCACTGAAAACAATAAAAGCTGTTACTTCCTCTGAAATTAACCCTCTTATACCTAAAATCATTTTTGATAAAAGAAAGAAGATAAATTATAATATCTCCATAAGATAATGTTTTCTGTCAACAAGGTCCACAGCATATTTAGCTGACATTTTAAAAAGAAGAAAACCAAAAGGTAAAAAAAAATCGTATTATGGTATTAACTTTTATTTAACAATGTTTCTGTTATGAATCAGGACAAGGACTCAAATACAAATGCAGGAAACTTTATTAATAAACAAAACCAAGAACAGAACAGACCAATCACTGAAACTGAGGCAAAGGGAAACTGTAACTAAGGCTAATGCTTATGTGCTCTTTCCAATCTGCACCACTAAATCACCCCAGAGTAACACCACCCTGCTGCCCTCTGAGGGTCCAGTGAGGCAATGTCTCAAATACCCATAATAGTCTATGTGTGGGACATGTCCAGAGAAGGGATAGTGAATATATCGGTAGGAGGATGTTAGAAATGGAGCTACCAGGCAGAAGGTAAAGAGGAAAACCAGAGAGGAGGTATATGGACGTGATAAACGAGGACATGAAGATAGTGGGTGTGAGTGAAGAGGATGTAGAATATAGGGTTAGGTGGAGACAGAGGATTCGCTGTGGGGAACCCTAAAAGGGAACAGCCAACAGGAGGAGTAGTCTTTGTGTGGGACCTTTTCAGGATACATTTAAGTTTCTTGGTTTAAAGTGAAGGATTTTTGTCCTCTACATCAACACAATGTGTACAGTATTCACATGTTCACAATGGCAGCAACAATAAACTGTTATGCAATTTAGATTCAAAGTGGCAAAGAATCAAATCTAAACGATTGTCTGGAATGATTCTTCAGATGAATATGATCTGATAAATATGCTACGTGATCCGCCAATCAATTCAGTTCATAAATCACTGGTTAACGCTCAGACTTGAAGGACACACTTTTTATCCTCTGCTACTGTATATAGGAGAAAAGGGAAGCCAAAAATCGCTGACTTGTTGCAAGTTCATTTAAACACAAAAAATATCCTGAATCTTTTACAGAAAGCAGCAGCAGAGCAACTACAGACTATCTTTAAGGCAATAATATCATATATCCCATAATTCCAGTCAGTAGACACAATGACTGTAAACTACTCAGGACAACATGGCTTCCTAACTATTGTACCAGTATTGAGCTGTTCAATGAAGTTACTCTTTTGTATGTTGCTCTGGACAAGAACGTCTGCTAAACGCTGTAAATGTCTCAACACAAAATAAAGAGGTGTGAAGAAGGTTCTTTGCAGAGATTAGAGAGGATCTTTCACTATGGAAGGAACCACAGAGGAACCAGGTAAATGCAGGTAGTATTTCATGTACAGTTCTGACTCTTACTCTCTGAAGAACGTGTAAGGAACCCATAAGTACTGCATATCAGCCTTAGCTTTCGAAAAGAATATGTTTTGTTGTAGTCTTACTCTTGTATTTATATTAATCAGTCACTGCATTAATCAGCATGTATCTGTAATTTGTTGGTATCCCTCAGGGGTCAGTACTCAGTTTAAGCTTTAGAAATATCTGTTTGATAAATATTACTTATTTTAGAACCTGCCTTCTATTTACTCGTCAATGATAAACATCACTATGGCAACGGCGGTTATCTGCTGTTAGAATTCTTTAAAAACCAGTTCACCAGTCAGCTAGACACCGTTCACCTTTCAAACACAAATAAAACCAGGTTGTGTAATAAAAACACTCCAGTGGTCTGGACCACATGCAGCCTGACCATTGTCCAGTCTGGTTCTGGAACCCACAAGCTTTATGTCTGTCTTTTATTGTGTGTTCTATTTTTTTTGCTAATGTACTTGTTTCCAACGTGAGGGCCAGTCGTTCTCCATCCACTGCTGAAGAAGACGCAGAACATCGATGCGCTGGTAGAATTGGCAGAGCTTGGTAAGCTCCGTCACCGGTTTTTGGCTGTAGCGGAACAGAAACTCCTGAGTGGGACTGAGGTAGGCGGAGCCGTGCGTTCGCTGCTCGAGCATCATCAACTCGTCATAGCTCATCCCCCAGCGGCTGGCAAAGTTCTTCCAGTTCTTGACGGTGTAGTGTGCAGGGTCCAGTTTCAGTCTCAGAGTGTAGAGGAGATCCTCATCGTCCAGAAGGTCACTGATTTTTGGAGGTGGAACGGAGCAAAGGCACTTTTTACAGGAGTCTGACAAGCACGGCAGATCCTGAGGAAACTCTGAGCAGAAGAAGAAGTTAAGATGATTATGTGTTGAAGAAGAACAAAAATAAGAAAAACGAGACATTAGAAGGTAAACCTTGTACCTGGATTGATGGATCCTGGACAGATGAATGCACTTGCATCATTTTCTACAGGCTGCACACAAGAGAACAGGATCACTTTTATGATTTATAAAAAAACAACACACCCAACAATCATCATCATCATGTGACCATTTATACCTAAGCTTGGGAATAAGTTGAACACCAAGAAGAAGACAGTGGTAGCACCGCCAAGCGAACACTGCTGGGCCCCTGAGTGAGGCCCTTAACCCTCAACTACTCAGATAAGATTGTAAGTTGCTTTGAATGAGGGTGACTGCCAAATGCCAGAAATGTAAATTTAGAATGAGTTTCTGATGTTAAATGATTCACAGCTCTGATTTAGCATCATGTGACTAAAACACTGATTATCACTGGTTCCAGGGTCTGAGATAATTCCACAGCTTTATTGTGTTCAAAAACCAGAAGTATAAAAATGAGGATATGATACAAACAATAAGAACAATACCATATACTGTACAATCTGAGAATCATCGTCTGTTCATGACCTTCAACGGCCAGTAATCCAGAACTTCCTCATACACATGAACCTTCATGTACAATGGATTATGGGCTGAAAAGTTTTATGGACAGAAAATCTTGACAATATTAGGTAGAAACCCAAAATTCTTGGTTTATCCAGAACCAAGGTTCTTCTGGGTTATAAAAAGGTGCCAACATCTCCATAGAACAATCACATGGGTTCCAAGTACAAGGATTTGGGTTCCAAAGTAGAATGGAAAGTTTGGAAGTTAATCACACAAAGAACCTTTCAGGAACTGGTATTATTCCTGGTATTAATGCTGAAAGTTCGAGTTATTAATCTTTAAGGTTTATTAGTAAGTTCCTTAAAAGAGAAATAACTTTTAGAACTAGTAACTAGCCAAAGAACCTTTCAGAAACCCGTGCACTTCAGACTGAGTTCACTGCTGAAGCCTGATGTAAAGCAGCACAAGTTTTAGCTCATTAACTCAAAACCTGCTGAACTGAATCACTTTAAGGAGCTCATTAATGTTGGGGATTAAATGAACAGTCTTGCAGAACGCTGGAGAACATTTCATCTTCCAAAAAACCCTCCACATTTACTCTGTGCTTCGGTTTTCTGTAATGAAACAAACTGAGCTGTTACTGGTTTTCATTTATTCACAGGTCCATTTTACATTTCGGCAAAACAAAAACTGAATTTTCTCCAAAGGTTTCTTCCAATCATCTCAGGAGGTTTTCCCTCTTTTAATTACTGGAGATCTGTGATTGTAGATGTAAATATTTAATAAATATGAGTTCTGTTCTCTGTAAAGCTGCTTCGAGACGTTGATTGTTAAAAATATTTAATGACATGCTGGAATCTTTTTCAGTTCCTGGTTGAGAAGTTCCCCATGGAACCAGGAGGTTCTGTTTCAGGAGCACTTTTATTTTAATGTTTAAGTTTTGAATATGTTTATGGATTTTCAGACATTCGTTTAAACTGTTGATGAATCACAAATTTTGCACTGCCCAAAAAAATCTACTGAAAATCTGTACCGGCGGATTAAATTAAGCGACAGGACGTAACAACTACATCTGAAGATCTGCCATCCCGTCCCTCAGCCACACTCAAACTTCAGCTGTACACAAACCACTGAAACAGAAGTGTGTGAAGCGGTTCAGATTTATAACCTGCTGACACACACACACACACACACACACACACAATTGAGCTGATTAGATCACCTGCTGCTGATTATCCTTGCTGCCTGCAGCAGCCTCATTATTTACATTTCACCTACAAATGAACTCTTTATTGTTCTGCCACTAAGTTCAAGAACAGAAAAAAACTAATTGAACTTTCACACACACACACACACACACACACACACACACACACACACTGAGATATTTCTGTGCTATTAAATGAGATCATAAAAAGACATAAATTTTTATACAGACAGACAGACAGATCAATCACATGATAGACAGACCAACAGGTAGATAGATAGACCGATCAGCAGACAGACAGATACTGTGAGACTCAAACCCTGTCCCAGCAGGACAATGTCCCTGTGCACAAATCCTCTGATCTCCATGAAGTCTTGTACAAATCTACAATCTCATGCTGTATTTTATATCTTTCACTTTATAAACTTCTGTTTATTATAATGTGCATTACAATTTTAATATACATTCGTAATTCCGTTTATCTCTTTTATCCACCTGGGCACTTAAGGGTTAAGGGCCTTGCTTAGGGGCCCAACAGTGGCAGATGGTGATGCTGGGAATTAAACCCACCATCTTCTGGTCTACAATTCAACACTTTCACCACTGAACTCCACTGTAGTGTCACACTGGGGCAGACCGACTTTATACAGTGCTGAGTGTGGCCCCTCGGGGGCGCCCTTGAATAAGATGATTAAAAACCCAGTGGCTTTTGTGTGTGTATTTTGGGGGCAACAGTTTGAGAGGGTTAGTATTCTGTAGTCATTGTACAGTATAAAAAAATATAAAAGTAAAATATTTCCCTTCATTATTTACACTTTACACTCAAAGGAGCGGAAACTTCATCAGTTAACCTGTGACGGCTGGTCATTTCTGCCCCCCAGGGCAACACACACTATAATACAGCTACACCAGGGGTAAACTAACACTGGACAATCAAATAAATGACAGAAAAGTCAAAAAGATCTGAATGCAGAGAGACAGAACAGAGACGAACCGAGCGCTCAGTGAGACATGCAGCTACACGTACAGACGGAACGCCCCGGGAACATAACTGCTGAGCAAAAGTTTTGGCACGTCTGAGGATAAACTTCCTGCAGAAAATGAAGTGTAGTAAACGCTGTGTGATCACACACCTCTGCTGAGGACGCACTGCATCAGCTCTGCACATGCAGGAACCTGGTCAAAGGATGTGTGTGTGTGTGTGTGTGTGTGTGTGTGTGTGTGTGTGTGTGTGTGTGTGTAAATATATATACTGTGTATAAACTTTGCACATGGCTGATCAGAAATCTCCATCAAGTTCAAACAGAGCAGAAACTATTTAAACTGATAAAATTATGAAACACACACACACACACACACACACACACACAGACGACCTCTACACACTCACCTTATATTCATCCAAACAAATTTACATTTCAGTTTTAATTTAAAAAATCTAATTGAATAAATACATGACAATAAATATATTTATTTATGATTTATTATAATTATAACTGTTGTCTAATGCAAATGATAAGCAAAATATATAAAACATCAGTGTGAAGTTTATTTATGTTTATTATATGATGTAATTTGTTAAAGTTAAATCATGTGTTTGTGTAAATTAGTGTTTATATTGATGTGAATGTAAAATAAAAAGTTGTTCTTTCTGTTTTTTTAATCATTTTAATAATTTTACAGTTAAAGAAATGATGGCTAATGTTTTATCTTCAATCAGAGAGAGAATAATTGATTGTATTTATTAATAAATCATTAATTAAAACCAATGTAAAATATGTATTTACACAAACCTGCAACAGAAATGTTTTTTCTTTAGAACCAAAGCATGCAATTTAAATCTGTAAACTTTTATAATAAAAATCTTCCTCAAATATACAAACAAATGTGTGAAAAACTATTTTTGACTATTTTTGCTTTTCTTTTTTAAACGTGACCCTTTTTATTGTTGTCTTACCTGCTGTATCCGGTCCACTGGAGAGGTGAGGAACCCTGGAGGAACCGAACTCAGCTGGAGGGTCACGTTATCTGCAGAATTCACAATAAACGATTGATAATTATTATTAATTAATTTACTATAGAATTCCTAAAATTAAAATTTATCAACCAATTTCAGTAAACTTTAATAAACATATCCAGCTGAAGAACCCGCCGGATTAATAAAATGATTCTATGGTGCTTTTTGTTTTACACTATTTGCTAAATATATTTTATTTCTTGTGGGATTTTTATAAATAAATGTAATTTTTCTGTAATGAAACTCAACTGAGTAAACATAAAACTAGAACTTAAAACAGTGAAATGACCCGAGTAAAGTTAGACTTAGTAAAGTTTAGTAAACTGTCTCACTAGAATTTTTCTTTGTGCATTAAGACACGCCAATCAGGTGTAAATGAGCAGGTTTAGCCCCGCCCACCAACCCAAATCTCTACACAGCTAAAGATGATAAAATGTTGACTGAGTGATGAAAGGTCAAATCCTATGCTTTAAAACGTAGCTACTGCAGCTACACACACACACACACACACACACACACACACACACTGTTCCTTAACATGAGTGAATTAGTAAAATCCACTTCCCCTTTGTGTCATTAATTGTGGACAGAATTATAAATGTATGATGAAAATTTCTGTTTGTTCCTCCGTGAATCTTTTTTTACTTTAAATCCTCTGTGAAATGAAGGATTGAGAGAATAATTCCAGGAGCTACATTTCACAGCTAAATAAACACCCCCCCCCCCCTCACCTCCCTGCCCCACTGTGGGGTATTTAGTTGTTCAATAGGTGCAGAATAGAAAGATTAAGAACAGAAAGAAGTGGATCTTCACAGCACAGAGAGGAACCACCATGTGTCAACAAGGACACCGTCCACATGTCTGAGACGAGTTTCTCATTTAAATTACTATTAAATTAAAACATTCTAATTAAAATTGATGAAATTATGTGAAATGCAACATTTATATATTATAAAAAACCTCTAATGCAAATTATAAGCAGGATATTTACAGAATATTTGACATCCCTTTAAACATCAGTGCAGCTGTTTTATCCAGATTATATTGTGATTTGCTGATTTTAAAGCTGAGACATGAGTCTGTTATTAATAAAGGAGTGTAAATACACCCCCCCCCCCACACACACAGACACAGACACAGGAGACGAAACGGCCTGCATTTGGTTTTTACTCGTCCTTCCTCCCTCTCTACACACCTCTGGTATCATTCAATCATTTCTCCTCCTAGTCTTTATAAAGCTAAGCTACCAGAACTTCTCTTTAACCTGTCAAAACGTCCCCTCTGTCCCCTCTTCCTCTGTAGCTTCCTGCACCCTTTTGTCTCTTCCTGACTCTTTGTCCTCTCTACTCTTAGACTCGGACGCTGACACTTTCTCATCCTTATAAAAATCTTTCTGTCCTCTGTCTGATGAACTTAGGAGGACTTCTGGTTCTGCTCCTTGGCTGTGAGATGTGTTGCACACCAGCCCGTGAGAACTGAGATCAGCAGGGAGAAGATGGAGGAAATCACATCTCAACCCCAGAACCTCATCTCTTACCACACTCTCTTGTCCAAGTTCTCTTTGGATGTAACTTCAGCTTAGACTGCCTTCTACAAGGAAAAACTTGGAGCTTCTGTAAAAGACCCTTACAAGCTCCCAAGATCTTCTTACACTACTCAACCCTCCAGCTCATCCTACTCCATCCTTTCTGTCTGTGGAGGACTCTGATTCCTATGATGAGAAGATTGAGAAAATCTGCAAAACCTTCACCACCTCTCCGTCTAATCCTACACCCAGGACTCCTCGTCTTCTTTACTGTCACAGTTTTCGACATAAGCACCAAAAAGAGGTTCAACAAGTCCTTCTGTCCTGCAGTCCCACCACCTGCTCACTGGATCCAATCCCTTCTACAAGCTTTCAGTCCATTTCTCCTGATCTTCTGCCCGTTAATGATCTCTATGATCATCAATGACTCCTTATCCTCTGGTCAGGTACCAACATTCCTCAAGAGACCATGTGTTCCTCTCATCCTGAACAAACCTGTCCTGGAAATCAACAACTACAGACCGCTGTCACTTCTCTATGTTCATCTAAAAGGACTTGAGCTGCTAAATAATGTTATTGTAAATGTTTTACATTCAGACATAAATTGTATTTAACTAATAAATCATTAAAAGGGGAGGACTTCTGTTCCAGCTTCATGTTAGCTTGAGACACTTTTATCACATTATTTACACATCATGTAGCAGCAGTAGCATGCTAGCTAATACCAGCCATGTGTAATACGTGTATGAGATCAGACAGTTGGTGGACATGTCTGATCCTGCGTTACCGTGTGGATCTGTGACTTGGACAGGGTAGTTGGACTTCAGAGAACGAGACTGAGGGTGAGAAGACAAGAAAAAGAGTTACAATTTTTATTCATTACACACACACACACACACACACACACACCTGACACACACACACACACACACCTGACACACACACACACACACCTGACACACACACACCTGACACTGGCTCTGTAGCCCTCAGTTTTCCCCCTGAGGTGTTTGAACAGATAAGAGGCGAGCGAGGGCAAACACTTTCAGCCTAATGAGGTGAAGACAAGCTGAAACACATCTCCATTCCAGAGCAGCACAAAGACCCGACTCTCCACCTCATTCACTCACTCATTCAACTCATTTACTACCTTATTCATTCACTCTCCACCTCATTCACTCACTCATTCAACTCATTTACTACCTTATTCATCATCACCCCCGCCTCATTCACTCACTCACCCCTCATTCACTCACTCATTCAACTCATTTACTACCTTATTCATTCACTCACCACCTCATTCACTCACTCATTCAACTCATTTACTACCTTATTCATTCACTCACCGCCTCATTCACTCACTCTCCACCTCATTCACTCACTCATTCAACTCATTTACTACCTTATTCACTCACTCTCCACCTCATTCACTCACTCATTCAACTCATTTACTACCTTATTCATCACTCTCCACCTCATTCACTCCTCATTCCCTTTACTACTTATTCATTCACTCACCCCTCATTCACTCACTCATTCACTCATTTACTACCTTTTTTTTTTTTTTATTCACCTCCACCTCATTCACTCACTCCTTCACCGCATTTACTAACTTATTCATTCACTCACGCCGCATTCACTCAATCTCCACCTCATTACTCACTCATTAACTCATTTACTACCTTATTCAGTCACCTCACTCCACCTCCATTTCACTCACTCATTCACTTCATCATCTTACTACCTTATTCACTTCACTCACCACCTCATCACTCACTCATTCAACTCAGTTCACCACTCATGTATCATTCACTACCTCACTCATCACTCATTCACTCACTCATTCCACTCATTTAACCTTATTTACTACCTTATCATTCACTCACCATTCATTCACCACCTCATTCACTCACTCATTCAACTCTTTTCTCACTCTCCACCTCATTCACTCACTCATTCAACTCATTTACGACCTTATTCATTCACTCACACCTCATTCACTCATATCAATCATTTAACCTATTCATTCACCTATTCATTCACTCAGTCAACTCATTTACTACTCATTCACACGCACACCCCATTTCACTCATCATTCAACTCATTTATACCTTATTCTTCACTCACCACCTCCTTCACTTCATTCACCTCATTTACTACCTTATTCATCACCACTCACACTCACCACCAACTCATTCACTCACTCACCACCTCATTCACTCACTCATTCAACTCATTTTTACTCAACCTTATTCATTCACTCACCACCTCATTCACTCCCTCTCCACCTCATTCACTCACTCATTCAACTCATTTACTACCCTTATCATCACTCACCACCTCACTCACACTCACCACTCATCACCACTCACACTCACTCACCACCTCATTCACTCACATACTCAACTCATTTACTACCTTATTTATTCACTCACCACCTCATTCACTCACTCTCCACCTCATTCACTCACTCATTCAACTCATTTGCTACCTTATTCTTTCACTCACCACCTCATTCACTCACTCTCCACCTCATTCACTCACTTTCACCTTATTCACTCACTCACCTCATCACTCACTCACTCCTTATTCACTCACTCACCACCAATCACTCACTCTCCCCTCATTCACTCACTCATACCTTATTCACTCACTTACCAACTCATTCACTCCTCACACCTCATTCACTCCTTCCACCTCATTCCACTCACTCTCACTACCTATTCACTCACTCAATTCCACCCCCCCCTTCACTCACCACCCCCTCATTCACTCACTCATCCCTCTGCATCTCATCACTCTCCACCTCATTTACTGCCTCATTCACTCACTCATGACCTCATTTACTCTCCGTATTCATTTACTCACCACTTCATTCACTCTCCATCTCATTCACTCACTCTCCACCTCATTCACTCACTCTCCACCCATTCACTAACTCATTCACCACCTTATTAACGTACTCACCACCTCATCTTTCCACCTTATTCATTTACTCACCACATCATTCACTCTTCACCTCATTCACTCACTATCCACCTTATTCACTCACTCTCCACCTCATTCACTCACTCACCACCTCATTCACTTACTCACCAACTCAATCACTCACTCTCCACCTTATTCATTTACTCACCACATAATTCACTCTACACCTCATTCATTCACTCACCTTACATTCACTGACTCACCACCACATTTACTCACTCACCACCTCATTCACTAGCTCACTCCCCACCTCACTCACTACCTCATTCACTACCTCATCACCTCATTCACCATCTTATTCACTACATCACCACCTCCATTCATACCTCTTATTCACTCACTCACAACCTCATTCACTCTTCACCTTATTCATTTACTCATTCACTCCATCACCACCTCATTCATCTTCACTTTATTTACTCTCCACCTTATTAATTTACTTACCACCTCATTCACTCACTCACCACCTCATTCATTCTTCACCTTATTTACTCTCCACCTCATTAATTTACTTACCACCTCATTTATTCATACAGCACCTTATTCACTCACTTACCACATAAGTCACAGTCCACCTTATTTATTACATCACCGCCTCATTCACTACCTCATTTATTCACTCACAACCTCATTTACTCTTCACCTCATTCACTTTCCTCCTCATTCACTCACTCACAACCTTATTCACACAAACACAAAATATTCATGTTTTGGCTAATTAAAATAAACTAATAAATAATTAATTCATTATAATAAATAAATAGATTTAATAAATTTTGTACCGTGTCTGTGATGAAGCTGCTGGGATCAACATCCTCGACCGGCTCGGAGGCGATCCTCCCTGTGAACAACAGAGTGCCACAGTGTTTATAGAGCAACACACACAGCCACACACACACACACACACACCACCACACACACACCCCACACCACCTACACACAAGACTGAGTATTCTAACAGAGTTAGAATTCAATTGCCAACTCAACCTCCGACCATCAGAGGGCACCCCCTCCGCTGAGTACTGAGATATCAGCCTAGCCTGTACACTAGTAGTTTTGGGGATGTTTTTGTTATGAATCGTGCTGTTTTTCGTATTACTGCTTCAATTGCTAACATCACAAAACAATTCTAAACTTCAGTACACCTACTACATCTTATTCACCAACCTCCATCATCTACACCTACCTCCATCATTTATGCCCACCTCCATCATCTACACCATCCTCCATCATCTACACCTAGCTCTATCATCTACACCAAACTCCATCATCTGCAACTACCTGTGACATCTACGCCTACATCTAACATCTATGCCTATCTCCATCATCTATACCAAACTCCATCATCTACACAACCTCCATATCTAAAAAGTACTCCATTATATACGCTACTCCATATTACACCAACATCCATATCTAAACCTACCTACATCATCTAACCTACCTCATTATCTACAACTATCCATCATCTACACCGACCGCATAATCACATCACCACCATATCTACACAACTCATATCTACAACTATCTCATCATCTACACCGACTGCATCATTTACACCAACCACCTTCTCTACACCCCACCCTGCATATTCCAAATACCTCCATCACCTACGCCTACCTTCATCATCTACAGCACCTCCATCATCTACAACTATCTCTTTATCTAATTACCGCTACAGGTGCATTTAAAAAATAAAAATGTTGTGGAAAAGTTCATTCATTCATAATTTAAATAACCTGTGAAACTGGTTTGAAATGAATTGCAGCACCCTGTGACGGCAGCTTCTTTTTTTTTTTAAGGCAGGGGGAATTGGGCTTTTCTTACTTGTAAAGGGTGTAGTGATTGTTTCGGACATGTAGCTCAGCATTGTGTCTTAGTGAACCAAAATGGGAGACATTTTAAAGGCTCAGGAAACCTTGCAGGTGTTTGGTTGATCAGCTGATTGCAGGTCACCATATTCCCCTATCATTACACCTACCTCCATCTCTACACATTCCCTTCCCTACCTCTACACATACCTCATCATCTACACATTCCCTATATTACACCTCTCATATCTACACATTCCTATCATCGACACCCCTCCATCCTACACATTCCCCTATCATCTACCCCCTCCATCACTACACATTCCCTATCATCTACACCTACTCCACATTACAATTCCCCTATCATCTTCACCTACCTCCATCATCTACACATTCCCCTATCATCTACACTACCTCCATCATCTACACATGCCCCTATCATCTACACCTACCTCCATCATCTAACACTTCCCCTATCATCTGCCCTACTCCATCATTACACATTCCATCATTAGTGTGTGTATGTGTGTGTGTTGTGTGTGTTTGTTTTATAAATACATTCTTTTCTACTAATATGCAAATAAAATCAGTGTTTAAGTTGTGGATTCTGGTGACCTTCGTGAACATCTGAACTTCAGCTACTTTTTCCTGGAGAGAGTTTATACGACACCGGAGATAGCAAACAAACACACACACCACACACACACACCCCACACAGATGCAACCTGTTGTTTTCTCCCCACAGTGAGAGATGGAGATGGCGGCTCCTGAAACCAGGCCCTATTGTTTCTGTGGCTGGAGGGAATGTGGCGGCGTTGTACCGGCACGTCAGCACTAACTTCAGGAGATGAAATGAAACCACATCATAATATACCACTGTAGGGCTGCCCGAGTGCTCTTCTCTCTCTCTCTCACACACCACCACACACACAACAAAACACACCACACACACACACACACACATACACACACACACATACATACACACGGCCACCCATACACACCCAGTTACAGGAAAGAAAAAATGTGCACATTAATAACAGACAAGGATTTTTAACGATTATAGAAGACATGATGTTCTGCAGGATGCTAAGCCTTCAAACAACACACACACACACACACACACAACACACACAGACACACACACACACACACACACACACACACACACACACACACACACACACACACACACACACAACACACAACACACACACACACACACACACAACACAACACACACACCCATGCCCACACAAACACACACACACAAACCACAAACGCACACAAACACACACCACACACCAACACCACTCACACACACACACACACACAAAACACACACACCACAAAACACAACACACACACAACACACACACACACACACACACACACACACACACAACACACCAAACACACACACACACACACAAACACACACCACACACACACACACACACACAAAGTTCAGTATTAATCGAGAGAAGAAGAAAGATCAAACTTGATCAATTCAATATAACCCGTCTAATCACCTGCTAATAATCACCACCACATTTGTACATCCACTGATAATCTGGCAAGTCTGGAACAGGTGTCAGTGTGTTAAAACATTCTGTATTCAAATTCTCGCATAACAACAGGTCGTATTTCTGTTAAAAACTCAAAAAATTCAGCATTCTTCAATAATAGAGAGTTGAGTGTCACCTGTCAATCACTTCAAACTCCAATCTAACATGACTTACATTTACTGCGTTTATCAGACGTTCTCATCCAGAGCGACTTACACTTATCTCATCTATACAACTGAACAATGAAGGTTAAGGGCCTTGCTCAACAGTGCGGGGAATCGAACCCAAAACTTTCAGGTATCAGTCCAACACCTTAACCACCGCACTGAGTTCAGGAGACATGAAGAGGCAAAAAACTTCAGGTTTCAGGTTTCACCCAGACCTCATAACCATCCTGGGTTCCGTCTAGACACACTTCAGTGTGTGTACTCTGTGTGTTGTACTCGTGTGTATGTGACTCTGTGTGTGTGTACTTTGTGTGTGCGAGACTCTGTGTGTGTGAGTACTCTGTGTGTGCACTCTGTGTGTGTACTCTATGTGTATGTGTACTCTATGTATGTGTACTTTGTGTGTGTAAGTACTCTGTGTGTGAGTGAGTGTGTGTGAGTGTGTGTGTCTGTGTGTGTGTGTGTGTGTGTGGGTGTATACTTTTTAGATGGTTGTTTTCAAACGCCTCTTTAAGACAGCTGTTCTGACATTGATGGGAAGTTCATTCCACCATCTTGGTGACAGAACAGAGAAAGTCTTGAGGCAGGACCGACCTCGTGTCCTAGGGGATGGTGGAACAAGCCGAGCAGTACTTGTGGATCTGAGCGAACACCGGTGTGGTGGTGCGATGCGAGGAATGATGAGTGTTTGTAGGTAGGAGGGTGCAGCTCCGTTCGGCTTTGTAGGCCAAACGTCAGTGTTTTGAATCTGAGGTGTGCAGCTACTGGGAGCCAATGGAGGGGGCGCAGCGTGGAGCGGTGTGTGAAAAACTTTGGTAGGTTAAAAAACAACACGTGCAGCTGCATCTGAATCATCTGCAGAGGACAAATTGCACTCAGAGGTAGGCGCCAGGAGCGAGTTGCAGTAGTCTAGTTAGAAGTTACAAGAGACTGCACAAGCAACTGGGTGGCCTGAGTGGGTAAGAACGGTCGAACCCTCCGGATGTTATGCAGGATAAACCTGACAGGAAGTTTTATGTTGGCAAAACATAATTTTACTGTAACCTTTTCCAGTGAATGTGTATTGATTCTGCGATACACTGCCATACCCCACTAATCAACTGCCCCACTGCCCGCTACCCACATAATCAACTGCCCCCTGCCCCGCTACCCCACTACTCAACTGCCCCACTGCCCGCTACCTCCACTACTCAAACTGCCCCACTGCCCCGCTACCTCACTACTCAACTGCCCCACTGCCCCGCTACCCCACTACTCAACTGCCCAACTGCCCCGCTCACCCCACTACTCAACTGAACTGAACAACTACACACCACTGAACAACTACACAAAACTAAACAAACCACAAAACTGAACAACTACACAAAACCGAACAACTACACAACAATAAAAAACTACACAATAATGAACAACTACACAACCCTAAACAACCACATAACACTGAACAACTACACAACACTGAAAAACTACACAAAACTGAACAAACTGACACAAAAACTGAACAAATACACAAAACTGAACAACTACAACAACACTGAACAACTGCACAACACTGAACAACTGCACAACACAGGACTGTTTTACTGTATGTGTGAGTGTATTCTGTGTGTGTGAGTACTCTCTGTTGTGTGAGAGTACTTTGTGTGTGTGAGATACTCTGGGTGTGTGTACTCTGTGTGTGTGTGTGTGTGTGTGTGCGTATACTTTTTATGTAACCTTTTCCAGTGAATGTGTATTGATTCTGCGATACACTGACCATACCCCACTACTCAACTGCCCCACTGCCGCGCTACCCCACTACTCAACTGAACTGAACAACTACACAACACTGAAAAACTACACAAGACTAACAATACACAACAATGAACAACTACACAAACAAAACAACTACACAACACTAAACAATTTACACAACCCTAAAACATCCACATAACACTGAACAACGACACAACACTAAACAACCCTACACAACCCTTAACAACCACATGACACTGAAGAACTACACAACACTGAACAACACTACACAAAACAGACTGTTTTACTGTATGGGACAAATTTATTTCTGTTTAAATGTTAAATTCAGAATCATTTTACTGATGACGTCATTTTTAACTCTATTAAAGAGAAGCATCGAAAATAAATAAACTTCAATAATAAAAACACAAATAATTTAACACAAACAACTAAAACTACTGCACAAATGCCCAAAAAGACCAAATACACAAATAATCTGAATATTACAACACTTAAAATTCCATGATTATTATTATTATTATTATTATTGACTGCACATTAATAATACTCTTATTATTAGTTAATTATCTATCTGGCGTTTATCCTGAACACATAATAACCTGTTCATAATAACTTGTTTAATTTCACATGTTAGTGTTATTATTAATCTAATAATAATAAATAATAATAAAATAATAATAATAATCGGATCTCGACTAACGTGAGGTTTTTTTAATTGACTCACCGAGCGGCTCATGCAGCGCCTGTAAAACTGCTCATCCTCGGAAAAAAGAAACATAGAAAGAAAGAAGGAAAGAGAGAGAAAGAAAGAGAGAGAGATCCGTTACCGAGTCCTTCCTCACTCAACTCTAACCGAGACTCCAGCAGGGGGGGGAGGAGAAGAGAACAACACCGGGGGCGGGAGTTAGTAAAACCCCAGCACTTCCTGTGAGTTACCGGCGAACGGTGATTCACTAACGGAATCGGTTCTTTTGAATGACACATTCCAATGGGAATCAGACCTGGCAAATAACTTTGGTGATTCTCACTGAGGAAGTTTCAGCTTTTGGCTTCCAGTGGATGAGTTTTCGTAAAATAATCATTTATACTTTCTAATTATTATTATTATATTATATTATTATTATTTTTATTATTATTATTATTATTACATTATTATTATTACTAGTTTATATTTATTATATATTATTATTTTTATTAGAATTATTTTATTATTATTATTACATATATTACATTATTATTATTATTATTAATTATTGTAGATTATTACATTATTATATTGTTATAATACTATTATATTATTATTATATTATTATTATTTATTATATTATTATTTACATTTATATTGTTATTAATATTATGATTACTATTATTATTATTATTATTAATTATTATTATTATTATTATTATTATTATTTTATATTATATTATTATTATTTGTTATTATTATTATTATGATAATATTATATTATATATTATTATTCTATTATATTATTATTATTAGTATTATTATTATTCATTATTATTATTATAGTAATTATTATTATATATTATATTATTATTATATAAATTATTATTATTACTTATTATTATTATATTTTTTATTATTTATTATTATTATTATTATTATTATATTATTATTATTATAGTTATTATTATTATTATTATTATGTTTATTATTACATATGAGTACATTAATATTGTTATAATTATTATATTAGGATTATTAGTATATGTTGATAGGACGATGAGGAGGAGGAGGAGGAAATTATTATAGATATATATTATATTATTATTATTATAGATAATTATGCATTAGTTATTATTATTATTATATAATATTTACATTATTATTATTGTTATATATTATTATTATTATTATTATTATTATTATTAAATTATTATTATTACATTATTATTATTTTTAAATATTATATTATTATATTACATTATTATTATTATATTATATTATTATTAGATTATATTATATAGTATATTTATACTGTTAAATATTATTATATTTATATATATTAGTTATATTACCTGATTATTAGTATTTGATATAGTAATATTATTATTATGTATTTATATTATTATTATTATTATTATTGTATAATTATATTATTATGTTATTTATTTATGATGTGTGAAGGTTTAACTAAACTGATCGACTTTATATTCTCTTCGATTCGCTGTTGAGTCATTTAACCCTAAATAATTTACCAAATGAATCAAACAGTGTTCGGTGTTGTGTTAAAATCACACAGTTTGTTCAGTATTTTTTCTTATGTTTTAACCAAATGCGCCCATGAGCTCTCACCTGCAACCACACACTGAGTTTAAAGTACTCCGAAGGCTAACAGATCAGACACAGGAGTCAGAAAGAGATCATTGGTTTAATAATAATAATAATAATAATAATAATAAGATGTTAAATAAATTAACAATTTTTTATAAACGATTGTACAATAATTTACACTATTGTAATGTCATAGTGTATTCATTAGAATAGAATGACTGGCCATCGATGTGGAGAGACATAACCTCCGCACTCTACTCCTACTCCTAATCACTCTCTAGTCACTCCTCTAGTCACTCCTCTACTCAATCCTCTACGCAATACTCTAGTCACTCCTCTAGTCACTCCTCTCAATACTCTAGTCACTCTACTCTAGTCGTCTCTGTCACTCCTCTAGTCACTCCTCTACTCATCCTCTACGCAATATTCTAGTCACTCTTAGTCACTCCTCTAATACTCGTCAACTCCTCTAGCTCTACGCAAGCCTCTACTCAATCTCTACGCGTCTACTCCTCTAGTCACTCCTCTACTCAATCCTCTACGCAAATATTCTCTAGTCAATCCTTATATCACTCCTCTCGTCACTCAATCCACTCCTCTAGTCACTCCTCTAGTCACTCCTCTACTCAATCCTCTACGCAATACTCTAGTCACTCCTCTAGTCAACCCATTATTCACTTCTTAAGTCACGCTAATAGTCACTCCCCTAGTCACTCCATTAGTCAATGCTTTAGTAAACCCACTAGTTAGTACAGTTTAGGCTGCTTTAGTTAAGCAAAAGTACACCGACTTGGGCAAGCTGTCGGCTTTTGTGATGATTTCCTTGCAGATCTCGCTTTAGATTTGTCTCGTTTGTCGCGACATCAAACATTAAGCTGAGCTTTATATAGTCTCTCCTCTTCATTGTCTCCCAGCTGTTCCTGTGTCAGTATAGTTTCAAAGTAATTCAGATCTAAACGTCGGGGCAGTTTTAACACTCATTACCTGTTACATAAACAGTCTTCTGTTTTACCTCAACGAGGAAAAAGTCATGTTTATACTTCCAGATTGAGAAAGAGAACTTTAAACTTGTTGGACTCATCAATGTGAATCGTGTAGTACGTCCCAATGTCATCCATACACTGCGTAACTGTCCTATATAGAACCTACTTTATTAACAGTCAAGAAATACAGACTTAATGAAATAAAGTAGAGAACAAAGTTGTGTGTGATATCAGACAGTGCGGTTGTTGTTGGTGTGTGTAGTTGTGCATGATTGTGTGTGAACACCTGCACTTCTCTCTGATCGCCAAACTCACAGGCCTCCCCAGAAGTGTTGTTGTTTCCCCCTTATTCAATTAATATTACGATTATTTTTTATGTATGAGTTACAGAATTCCTCTGGTGGTGTGAGGTTCTAAAGCAATAAAGGGAAAAAGCAGAAAGCAGAGCGGTTTTGGTGGACAAAAAAAAAAAAAAGAATAGAAAAGTGAAGTGTAAATAAAAGATCATTTTCAGTAGCATTACTGCGAACAGCACGACTACCAGAACCGCCATTTTTATCTAAACGGTGTTGCAGTGATGTTTGGCGCAGATGATTGACGTGTCTTAAACGGTCCCGAAAATGATCAATCTGTTTCGTTTTTGTTGCAACGGGATTGTGGGAGAATTGGTTAGTCTGTACCAGTCAAATAAATGTGCACCCGCAAAACATTGGTTAATTTGATGTCTTGTTTTTGTAAGTTATTATTACTGATTGTGTGCCTGAAATGTTAGTGCCCCCTGTTAGTTATACTCTGGTGCAGGATCTGCTG
Source organism: Bagarius yarrelli (assembly GCA_005784505.1). Classification (NCBI taxonomy): domain Eukaryota; kingdom Metazoa; phylum Chordata; class Actinopteri; order Siluriformes; family Sisoridae; genus Bagarius; species Bagarius yarrelli. Next base: position 221,170 of record VCAZ01000279.1, read on the forward strand.
ATAACAACAGTAATAATAATAATAATAGTAATTATAGTAATTATTTATTAAGTCAAAAAGTTTTCGGTTTTTCTGCTAATGGATTCTGATGAAATCTTGGGGAATCAGCTCATTTTAAATTTGCTGAGCTTTGACGAGCTTTAACGAGCTTTAACGAGCGCTCCTTAGCTTCAAATCTCTAATCAGATTTTATTAGATGCGTTCTGATGCTGTGCTATTTTCTCATCCCTTCTCTCTCTTCTCTTTCCACTGCTCTGTGCTATTAAAGTTATCCATGCAGAAAGAGAACATTCATCCTCCTCCAGCTGGATAATTAGCCGTGAGCCTGAAGCTAAAGCGCCGCCGCTTCTGTTTGAGGTGCCGCACGGTGGTGTAGATGATCTACAGCTCTTTACTGCTGCGTTCTCTTTATGATCCATAAACTGAGGAACTAAGAAGGAACTAAGAAGAAGAAACAGCAACAATAATGCCATTTAGTGCTCCATTAGCTCATGTCCTTTCTGAACATCGCCTGAAACTGAGACATTACAGACATAAGTGAGAGAGAGTGAGAGAGAAAGAGAGAGAGAGAAGCAGAAAGTGAGAGAAGGAGAAAGAGACAAAGACAGAGAAGAGCCTGAAGCTGCATAAAAAAGAGGTAGTACTTTAGTGGATGTCCAGCAGGAGGCGCTGTGACATTACAGACATAAGAGGGAGAGAGAGAGAGAGAGAGAGGAAGAGAGAGAGAGAGGGAGAGAGAGAGAGAGAGAGAGAGAGAGAGAGAGAGAGAGGACGCACTCTGCTTTAAATGCCAGCACTGCCATTTACACACATTCTTGTATTTCTGAGAACGAGCTTTTATGAACACTTTTTATGAACCTCAGGCATCTCAAAATCTGTAGAAACACTGGGTTGTTGGAGGACCAGTGTACTGTGGGGACACTTTGGCACTTTGCCAACTAAAGGGCACATCTCACACACACACACACACACACACACACAACACACACACACACACACACATTAATGTTCTCTAATCTCTGAGTCACACACTCGTCTAGAACTTCTCTGTAAGTCGTATTATTCCGTTCTTTCTTTAATGGAACTGTGAGATTCAAATCCTGTCCCTGTCATGCTAACAATGTCCCTGTGCACAAACCCCCTGATCTCCATGAAGACATGCTGTGTTCTGATTGGAGGAGAAGAACTCTCATGTCCTGTACAGAGTCCTGATTCTGACTCCACCCCTTTAAACTGAACACCTTTGGGATGAACTGGAACCCCGACTGAACCCCAGACCTCCAAACCTCAACATTAGAGTCTGATCTCACTCATACTATTGGAACTGAATGATCAGATCCACACAGTCACATGACCCACACAGTCACATGACCCAAACTAGTGGAAAATCTGCAGAGAAAAACGAGATTATAGGAGAAGAAAGAAGATGGAATAAGATGTGAAAAACAGCTGGGTGTGATGAGCAGGTGTTCCTATACTTTTGGTGATATGGTGTATAGTGTTGTGTGTAATTATACACACATTCATTTAACTCGTTTTATTATTCCAGCCACTATCATGCTCATGGAGGAGAGCTGCAGGTTAATATCCCAAAAACTGGAGAGGAATGTTTCCATCTCTATGAGTGGGACTTATTTTAGATCATCAGTTTTATTTGGGAACAGAGGAGAAGCAGCGTGTGATTCCTCAGCATGTGGGACGACTTCCAGATTGTGTGACGAGCAGCTCAGATTCCTCACCCTTTTCCTCAGAGACACCACAAATTTGAAAAACGTCAAACTGAGAAGGAAATTTTGTTATCAGCGTTAAAAACATCGCATTATCATTCTCAACCACATCTACGTTCATTTACACTCCAGGAAAGCGGTAGCTCAGAGCTTAAGGTGCTGGATAGGAAGCTCATAGGTTCGAATCCCAGCACCACCAAGCTGCCACTGCTGGGCCCCTAAACAAAACCCCTAACTCCTAACTGCCAAGATGGATAAATAAAATCAAGCAGCTGGATAAAAACTACCAAAATACATCTGCTGAAAAAAGATTTCATCGGTTTTAAATTCTATAAATAATAAGAGCTCAGTGTCGTTAGTGTTGGTAGTGATGGCATTACCATCATCTCCACCTTATCTCAACATCATCTCACCATCATCTCACCGTCATCTGAACAAGATCTCCACATCATCTGTCCATCATCTACACATCTCAACATCATTTCAACATCATCTTACCATCATCTCCACTTCGTCCTCACACCATCTTTACCTCATCTCCACATCATTCCCACATCATCTCCACCTCATCTAACTATTCACTCAACATTTTCTCAACTTCATCTCAACATCATGTTCTCATAATCTTCTCATTATTTCTAAGTGTCTTATCATTGTCTTAAAATCATCTCAAAATCATCTCAAAATAATTTCATCATCTCAACATCATGTCAACATCTCAATATCATCTCCACATCATCTCTATAGCTTCTAACCATCATTTCATCATCGCCACCCTATTTCCATATCATTTTTCTGCCATCCTAACATCACCCCCCCAAGTACCTTCACATCATCCCAACATCATCTCCACAATGTTCTTCTAAACATCTCAACACGATCCCCTAAATATCTCCAAATTTATCTTCACATCATCCCAACATCTCAGCATTGTAATAACATCACCTCTAAAATCATCCAAAAATCATTTCCATATCATCTTAACATAATCATGTATAAACATGCATCATCTCTACATCATTTCCACCTCATTTTGACCTCATCTAAATTCTCTGTATATACCAGCAGCTCTGTGAAACGACCTTATCCAAACATTGAAATGAACTAATGTCTGAAAGGACATTCATTCTATTGGTCACCGGAGTCATGACGACTTCAGCATGAGAGTCGAGCTTCTGTTACTCTGGGAGCTGAAGCAGAGCATCAGATTGTAAAAGTCCCATTTATCCCCCCATCATTCACACAGCGAGTGGGACCACGCAAGAGTTCAGCCTCATTAACAGATAATTAGAGAAGATCAGAAGAGACATAAATAAGTCTTATTATTTTGATTTTATAAGTTATAATTTTTTGACATTTTAAGGCATGATTTTTTTCTTATATGTGCCGGAAACAGTTTTCCTTTACTGCAGTATTATGAACGATAGCATGCTGTGTTTTACCTCAATTGATGTCATTGCTGCATTTTTTAAAAAAAAGGCAGATTTCTGTGGTGGTAAGGACAATTATCTGCTTCGTAACAGCCCCAAACTGTCTCACCCGAGAAGCGCTAACCCAGAGCCTACTTACCAGAGCCTATGCAGGAACAACATCGGAGCAGACACCTTCAGTTGTACTTCTACTGTGAAAAATCTGGCCACTACTGTGTATCCTTCTCACAGAAAGAATGAGTAAGGTTCTGGAGCTATTACCCAGAACACTAAGCATTACGTTGTCTGCTGTTAAACAGCTAACATCTCATTCTGTTGAACCTCATTTACTGTGGTCTCACACCTGACTTAAATATCTTCACAGTACCATCGTTTTCAAAACCACATTTGCATCTAGTACCCATCAAATTACACATTGGTATGTTCCACATGGAGCAGATCTCATTGTATGTGGTCACATTGCCCATGGGCAGGTAATCCTGGGGCTTCCATGGACGCGTTCATGTTCCTCTGATTTTTTGTGAGTGTGAGTATGGGGGTGCTCACAAAGTGGTCATTTACCCTCGAAGAGTTATGCTTTCAAAGACCACTCGTGGCCTATTTTCACCATGCAAATTAGGTCACCTTGAAGTTAAACACCAGTTAACATAGCAATCGAGTATGCACGAAATCTTCAACAGAGCCAAGACCACACATTTTCATCCCACAGGCCAATTGAGCTGCTACATAAGGTCAATCCTCCAATAGTCCAATATTTATCAAGCCCTGAGACGCAAGATATGGCCGACTCAAGGAGTCCTTGTTTTCTTTGTCACTCTTCATCCCTAACACCAGCAGATTTCTTCTTTGTAGGAAAAATGGATGAAGACTTTTGACCTTGTATTGATTACTGTGACCTAAAATTTGTTACAGTAAATAGTGTTACCTATTACCACCAGTCCCTGCTGCCCTGGAGCAACCTGGAGCTGGATCTTCAAAGACTAAGAGTGGAAAATGACATTCATCACCACTACGGGCACTATGAGTACCTAGTAATGCTGTATGGACTGGATATTGATATGGGCTCTATTCTGTTCATGGATTGACTTCACCATCACATCCTGGCCCCGCCTTTCTATAGACTTTGCTATAGATTTACCTAACACCAAGGGATTTACACTGATCACGCAGATTATCAGTTTCTTTTCTAAAGCCTATTGTCATGTCCCAGGAAGAGGCCCCCTGACAGCCATGGAAACCTCAGTAAAAGTCAATGTGTAAAGTACAGTACAGGGCCAATGAAAGGCAGTTAGCATCTATCCAGAATTGCCAATAGTAATTATACTTATATAGGTTAGAGGAGCAGTTGTGTAAGCATGGGTGTGTTCTGGATATACAATAAACAGTAAGATTTAATACAGATAAAGTGTCTTAACAGTGCAAATAGCATCGTAAAAATGCTTAGGATGCGATAATGCTGTATGCATGGTGAACATTGTAAAGTGCAGTTTGATGGCAGGTTATTGTACGGTGCAGGTTTTATTTACAGACGTATTAAAAAAAATAGTTTGGAGTTTGGAGTAAAGTAGGCAGAGAGCCGCAAAGTCTGCGGTGAGCATTCACTCCCAGGGTGCAGGGTAGGCCCCTGGTCTTGTAGGCCTCAAGGATCGCTTCCACTATCCAGCGTCCCCTTTCCGCCTTCCTCCAGAGCAGATGAAGAGCTGATCGGAGCGTCTAAAGCGATGTGTGCGGTCCAAGTACGCCCTCAGGGCCCGTACCGGACACAACAAAGGCAGGTCGTGATTCCCCTGCTGAGGGGGAATAGCTTCCAAGGTCACCACCGGATCCCAAAAGGGAGTGGTGGGTACCTTGGGCACGTAGCCCGGCCTAGGTCTCAGGACAACGTGGGAGTCTGCCGGGCCAAATTCTAGGCACGTTCTATCGACAGAGGAGGCGTGCAGGTCCCCTACCCTCTTGATTGAGGTGTGTGCGATCAGCAAGGCCGTCTTCAGAGAGAGGGCTCTAAGTTCTGCTGACTGCAAGGGCTCAAAAGGGTCTCCCTGTAGTCCCTGGAGGACCACAGATAGATTCCAAGAGGGAACGAGGTGCTGTGCTGGAGGGCGCAACCTCCTGCAGCCTCTGAGGAAACTGATCACCAGATCATGCCTCCCCACCGATCTGCCCCCTATCGTGTCGTGGCCCGCTGAGTTGGCAGCGACGTACACTTTGAGGGTAGAGGCAGAAAGGCGCTTATCCAGCCCTGCTTGCAGGAAGGAGAGAACCGATCTGATGCCACATCTCCGTGGGTGTTCCCCACAGGAGGCACACCAATCGACAAAGATACGCCACTTTAGGTCGTACAGCCGCCTCGTTGAGGGGGCTCTAGCCTGAATGATGGTGTTCACCACAGAGGGTGACAGATCTCTTAAGTCCTCCTGGTCACGTTCAGGGACCATACATGGAGCATCCAGAGATCCGGGCGTGGGTGCCATAACATGCCTCTGCCCTGGGAGAGAAGGTCTCTCCTCAGGGGAATTGGCCAGGGGGGCGCTACTGCCAGCAGGACTAGTTCGGAGAACCAAGTCTTGCTGGGCCAGTAAGGTGCCACAAGCAGCAGCTGCTCCTGGTCCTCCCTGACCTTGCACAGGACCTGTGCCAAGAGGTTCACTGGGGGAAAAGCGTACTTGCGCAGTCCCTTGGGCCAGCTGTGTCCCATGCATACGTGCCGAGGGGGGCTCTGTCGTGAGAGCATATTCTGCCACACGATTGAGCTGTGACCTGTGCTGGCTCCACACCAAGAGATGGCGGGCAAGCTGGGACATGCGACGGGAGCGTACTCCACCTTGATGGTTGATGTAGGCAACCGTCGCAGTGTTGTCCGACCGGATCAACACGTGTTTGCCCTGAATCATGGGCTAACCGCACTGCCAATAGCTCGAGGCAATTGATATGCCACTGCCGGTGGGGGCCCGTCCACACCCCCGCGGCTGCCTGCCCATTGCATATGGCGCCCCAGCCCGTGGTCGACGCATCTGTCATAATGACAACACGCCTGGACACCTGCTTTAGGGGCACACCTGCCCGTAGGAATGAGATGTCCTCCCCCACTGACTGAGAGTCCAGTGACACATCGTGGTTACCTGCACCCAGTGTTTGCCATGATGCCATGTCCATCTCGGGACCCGGTCGTGAAGCCAGTGCTGAAGCGGTCTCATGTGCATCAGGCCGAGCGGAACCACCACGGCTGAAGATGCTAAATGCCCCAGGAGCCTCTGGAATTGCTTTAAGGGGACTGCCGAGCTGCGTTTGAGAGAGCTCACACATCTCAGCACCGCCTGGGCCCGCTCCGGGGAGAGCCGAGCCCTCATCACGACCGAATCCAAATGGATACCGAGAAAAGCAATACTCTGCACGGGGGAGAGTTTTCTCTTTTCCCAGTTGACCTGAAGCTCCAACTGGGCAAGGTGGTGGAGCACCCTGTCCCTGTGCGCAACCACAACGTCTCGTGAGTGAGCTAGGATTAGCCAGTCGTCGAGATAATTGGGGATGCGTATACCCACCTCTCAGAGGGGGGCTAAGGCAGCCCCAGCGAGCTTCGTGAAGACACGCGGAGACAGGGACAGCCCGAAGGGGAGGACCTTGTACTGGTATGCACGACCTTCAAAGGCAAACCGCAGAAAGGGTCTGTGTCTTCGAAACATGGAAGTACTCATCCTTCAGGTCTACAGCCACGAACCAATCCTGGTGCCTTACACACATTAAAATGTGTTTGAGGGTTAGCATCCTGAACGGGAACCTGTGAAGAGCCCGGTTCAGCGTCCTCAAATCCAGGATTGGCCTGCTCCCTCCCCCCTTCTTGGGTACAATGAAATAGGGGCTGTAAAGCCCCTGTTTCATCTCGGCCTGAGGGACAGGCTCGATGGCGTCCTTCCATAGAAGGGACGCGACCTCCGACCGCAGGACAGCAGCATTCTCGCCTAGGACTAAGGTAACCAGAATGCCCCTGAACCTGGGCGGGCGCCTGGCGAACTGAATCACATAGCCAAGCTGAATGGTCCTGAGGAGCCACTGGGAGGCACCGGAGAGGCTCACCCAAGCCCCCAGATACCTCACCAATGGCTCGCGCCGAGACACATCCAGAGTACCCCCCGGGTGGGGTCGCTGTGGCTGGTAGGGGAAGATATCATGGCAGGAAGTACCAGTGTCCTTGCCACAGGTCCCCCCTCGAGGGAGGTGAGAGCCGAGGAACCGGTGTAATGGGATCTGTCCGAAAACGCAGATTTCCACGATTTCGGCCTCACGCTCTGACTGACGCCCGGCCCTGGCCGGCACCGGCTCAGCAGAGTCGTCAGCCTCAATGGACTCGAGCCCACTCTCAGATGCTGCAATCGACCTCTCGTCAGGTTCGAGGGAGCAACTGGGGAACCCCTGACGTCCCTCCAGCATCCCGACCGGCAGGCCCGAGCTAGAGGAGGAAAGGGGTGCACGCAGGGACTGGCCCGGCAGTGCTGCCCCACCTCCCTGCTCCTCCCCATCACCCACCACTACGGCATCAGGCCCAGAGGCAGGAGGAATCGAGTGATGAGTGGCTGGGGTGGCTGGAAAAACCTCCAACTGAGCACGCAACGTGCCTGTGGGCAGTGCCTCACAAGAGGGGCACGTCCCATGCTTGAAAGCATTTCTTGTTTGGGAATAACCCAAACACAAAAAACAGCAATCATGCCGGTCATCGAACGCGATAGACCGACCGCACCCAGAAACACACGGCCGAGAAGCCATGATAAATCACGTACTCGCCGTAAAACGCCCTTAACCGAGGAAAAAATCGCTCTAGGAATTTTTTGCTCAGGCACTGCTGCGGACGCCGCCAA
>VCAZ01000279.1:234176-249176 GCA_005784505.1 Bagarius yarrelli
AAAAGCAAGAAAAGAGAAAAGAAGATTAAAATGTAAGTCAGTTTTGCATTTTTCCTTTAGCTTTAATCTACGTTTATCGTGCATCCTGAAGCGGTCGCTACAAATTAGCGCATCGAGTTTTGTATAAATTCTCGTACGAAAGTCCTTCAAGGCCATTATTCAACTTTACGCTTTAATTCCGTTCTTTCTGTAAAAAATGTTAGCATCAAATACAAAACCCAGCGGAATCACAAGAACTGTGTTAAGAAACGATTTCACAAATTCTCCTGTAGGCATTTTTTTGCTCTTAGTGTCAATCTAAACTACAGTTAGCATTTATCCCAAATCTAAACGTACTGAATCTTAACTGCTAGCATGCCTACTATAGATTAGCATAAAACTCTGGACTCTAAAAGGACAAATAGATAAAAAACCCTCTGTGTTTATGTTTAAAGTCAGTCTATTCTTTAAATAAATCAAAGTATATGCTAGCTACGGTATGTTCGGTGTTGTCAGGCTAATCTACCAGTTTAAAATCCAGACTAAATTGAGAAGCTGTGTCTAAAACCATGCTAATCTGCTAAAGTGTTAGCCTTATTTTAAAATTTCAGCAGACCGGGAGGGAGCGCATGCCCTCGTAAACTCCATCTTGTGTGTGTGTAACAGTCATCTGTGTAAACTCAGGCAATCATGTCCCGCAGGAAAACACACCGATCTCCCGCAGCCTATCAGTCTCTGAAAAATGCACTGGACTTAATCGCGCAAAGACTTTAATACGTAGCACTTGACGGAGGTGTGTTTGCTAACTGAACGAATCGGAATCGACTGAATCGGGCAGAAACACACTGGACAAGGAAAGAATCCCAACAATTCAGTGAACCACAGAGTAGCAAATCTCACTTCTGATGGAAAAATATCGTTATAGACACACTTACGTATGCAACACGCACATAGTAACCAGATTAGAAGCCGCGTAGAAACATCTGCAAATGTGCCGGTTTGGTTTAATGCTTCAGTTTTGCGGTCGCGCAGCGATCAGTGGTAACAGGACGAACGGCGTGACTTATTTAACGATACTGACTCATTCAGAGGCTTTTAAAAAAAGATTCACAAATAAGAAGTTAGTCTAATAACTGATACTGATTCTTTTATCTTACAGCTTGATTCAAAAAGACATTCTATTTTTTAAATGAATCCGTAAGACAAACATCATTATCAGCAAATCCGATGACTGATTCTGATTCAGATTCTTCTCAAAAGAGAATCGTTCACACACAAAATGTGTCGATTGGTTCTTTTATCTAAGTGATTCTTTAAAAAAAAATGATTCATTTACAAATAAATTATGTCTAGTGACCGATAATGATTCAATTTACAGACAGAACACGCCATAGAGTCAATTCTGATTCTTTTACTTCTGTGACTTGTTCAGAAAAATGAATCATTTATCAGCAGATGTGACCATATTTAGTGTCGGATTATGTTTGTTCCCTCTGTAACTCTCAGTGGTACTAAATCGTTTGTAAAGTTTTGTAAGTTGTTAGTAAACCGTGTCCTCTCTGCAATTGTTAACTAGTTTTCCAGAGAACTAGTCACCGGCGCAGACCAGCTGGGTGTCTCAGTTGGTTGACGAACTGTTTGCTCATTTCTTACAGCAGTTTCTGATGTTTAAAGTGTACATTTAGAAGATCTAAACCTTTAGTGCTTTTTTCCGACATTACATGACATCAGCTTACAATAAGACCGGTGTGATTAGTTAAGGTTTAGGGTTAGGCCTGACACCAGTTAGCGAGTTGTTAGACTTAGCGTAGTGTTTAGGTTTTTTTGTGAGCTCTGCGGTTAACAATAACACCATAAGCGTTTAGCAAATACGTGCGCTATATGTAAGTTAGCCTGCTGTTAGCTAACAGTTACTTATTAGATTTTTTTTATTAGATATTTAAAGTTTTATTAGACTATGGAAAGTTTAAAACTGTACCAGTAAATATGACATTTTTTAGCTTAAACAGCTAAAGTTAGTGTGGAAATTTAGACCTGCGAGTTACAGTTTAAAGAACCTACAGTGCTGAAAATGGCGTTGAAAGGACCACAAAGAGCACAAAATAACTGAAATAGTGCACTTTCCAAGTACGTTTAGTACAATACAGTCATCAGAACTATGTTACCCAGAATCCCATTTTATCCAGCACTTCCTGGAGCTTGGGGTAACGTACAGTGTAAAGGGTTTCAGTACTGGCTTATCATCAAGTGTCATTATTAAGTTTTATTCTCCACACACTCACAGCCTCCGACTGTAGGTAATGAGGAACCCTGACTGGTTAACAAGCGTCCAATCAGATTCAGCCTTTTGGGCTGAGGCATCAAAAGAGAGATGTGAAGAAATAAATAAAATTCTATATTTTACAATATATTAGAGCTCGTTTTCTTCTCAAATGCGTTCAGTCGTTTTCTCAGTTAACGTTGACGTTTCACTATAAATAACAACAAAAAAACAAATAAAAAAAACCAACTCGTTAGCAGAAGTTAGCAGAAGTTTCTCCGTTAGAAGCTCCTCACTCTCTTTTCTTTTTTGTTGTCCATTTTTTTAACATCAGCTATATAATTTTAGCTAAAATGATGAAAATAAATAAAATCTGATCCATGTCTTGTCTGATGTGGCTTCCTTCGTTAGTATCAGTCCCTCCTTCTAACCGGTGTGAGTGTACGCATCTTCCAATGGACAACAGCGTGTTGTTACTTGTGTGTCTGTGATTCTGTGGACGTGTGTGTGTGTGTGTTTCTGTGCATGTGTGTGTTTAGAAGCCCTTGATGTGGCAGTAAGCCTCGAGTGAGGAGAACAGGATGTAGATCAGCCACAGGCTGACAAAGAGCATGGTGGTGAGAGCTTTGGCAGTCCTCGGGCCTCCCAGCTCTCCGCCGATGTCGGGTCGGCGCCGGTACATGAGTACCGCCACACAGATGAAGGCGAAGATGGTGAAGAGCGTGACCGAGAAGGCTAGGTTGCCTGGCTCTACATGAAACTCTCGCCCTTTAGACTGATGGAAAATGGCAGCGATGGACCAGGCCACACCAATGCCCAGGAACACATTCACCGCATTGCTGCCCGTCACATTCCCAATAGATGCATCGGCATACTGGTCCTGGATCGCAGCCACTTTACTAGCGAAGGTGTCTGAAAAAAACCCAAAAAGAGGTATACGATATGTACTGGAAAACTGTAAAAAAAAATATGAATGCTGCCCTCTAGAGGCCACAGTGCTACAGTGACAGCACTTAAATTAAACTGAGGTGAATAAAGCGTATTAAAATCACACTGAGGTAAATAAAGTGTATTAAAATCACACTGAGGTAAATAAAGTGTATTAAATTCAAACTGAGGTGAATAAAGTGTATTAAAATCACACTGAGGTAAATAAATCCACACTGAGTGTATTAAAGTCACACTGAGGTAAATAAAGTGTATTAAATAAAATAAAGTTGTATTAAAATCACACTGAGGTAAATAAAGTGTATTAAAATTACACTGAGGTAAATAAAGTGTATTAAAGTTACACTGAGGTAAATAAAGTGTATTAAAGTCACACTGAGGTAAATAAAGTGTATTAAAGTCACACGGAGGTAAATAAAGTATATTTAAATCACACTGAGGTAAATAAAGTGTATTAAAGTTACACTGAGGTAAATAAAGTGTATTAAAATAAACTGAGTTAAATAAAGGGTATTAAAATTTAACTGAAGTAAATAAAGTGTATTAAAGTGACACTGAGGTAAATAAAGTGTATTAAAATAAACAGTTAAATAAAGGGTATTAAAAAAAAAAAAATTTAACTGAAGTAAATAAAGTGTATTAAAGTTACACTGATGTAAATAAAGTGTACTTAAAGTCACACGGAGGTAAATAAAGTGTATTAAAATTAAACTGAGGGTAAAATAAAGTAAAGTGTATTAAAGTCACACTGAGGTAAATAAAGTGTATTAAAACTAAACATTAAATAAAGGGTGTATTAAATTTTCAACTGAAGTAAATAAAGTGTATTAAAGTTACACTGAATTAAAGTAAATAAAGTGTATTAAAGTGACACTGATGTAAATAAAGTGTACTAAAAGTCACACTGAGGTAAATAAAGTGTATTAAAGTTACACTGAGGTAAATAAAGTGTATTAAAGTCACACTGAGGTAAATAAAGTGTATTAAAGTTACACTGAGGTAAATAAAGTGTAGTAAAGTTACACTGAGGTAAATTAAGTGTAATAAAGTCACATTAAGTTAAATAAAGTGTATTAAAATCACACTGGGGTAAATAAAGTGCATTAAAGTTACACTGAGGTAAATAAAGTGTATTAAAAAAACGGAGGTAAAAAGTGTAAATAAGTAAAGTTCTGAGGTAAAATAAAGTGTATTAAAAGTAAACGGAGGTAAATAAAGTGTATTAAAATAAACTGAGGTAAATAAAGTGTATTAAAGTTACACTGAGGTAAATATAGTGTATTAAAATCAAACTGAGGTAAATAATGTGTATTAGAGTTACATTGAGGTAAAAAAAAATGGTACTAAAGTTACAGTGAGGTAAATAAATTGTATTAAAGTTATACTGAGGTAAATAAGGTGTATTAGAGTTAAAGCGAGATAAATAAGGCTAATGTTAGAGTCACATTAAGGTAAATAAAGTGTATTAAAGTCACACTGAGGTAAATAAAGTGTATTAAAGTTACACTGAGGTAAATAAAGTGTAGTTAAGTTACACTGAGGTAAATTAAGGGTATTAAAGTCACATTAAGTTAAATAAAGTGTATTAAAATCACACTGGCGGTAAATAAAGTGTATTAAAGTTACACTATGGTAAATAAAGTGTATTAAAATAAACTGAGGTAAATAAAGTGTATTAAAATTAAACTGAGGTAAATAAAGTGTATTAAAGTTACACTGAGGTAAATATAGTGTATTAAAATCAAACTGAGGTAAATAATGTGTATTAGAGTTACACTGAGGTAAAAAAATGGTACTAAAGTTACAGTGAGGTAAATAAATTGTATTAAAGTTATACTGAGGTAAATAAGGTGTATTAGAGTTAAAGCGAGATAAATAAGGCTAATGTTAGAGTCACATTAAGGTAAATAAAGTGTATTAAAGTCACACTGAGGTAAATAAAGTGTATTAAAGTTACACTGAGGTAAATAAAGTGTAGTTAAGTTACACTGAGGTAAATTAAGTGTATTAAAGTCACATTAAGTTAAATAAAGTGTATTAAAATAAACAGTTAAATAAAGGGTATTAAAATTAAAATGAGGTAAATAAAGTGTATTAAAGTTACACTGAGGTAAATAAAGTGTATTAAAATTAAAATGAGGTAAATAAATTGTATTAAAGTTACACTGAGGTAAATAAGGTGTATTAGAATTAAAGTGACACTGATGTAAATAAAGTGTACTAAAGTCACACTGAGGTAAAATAAAGTGTATTAAAGTTACACTGAGGTAAATAAAGTGTAGTAAATAAGTTGTATTAAAATTAAAGTGACACTGAGGTAAATAAAGTGTACTAAAGTCACACTGAGGTAAATAAAGTGTATTAAAGTTACACTGAGGTAAATAAAGTGTATTAAAGTCACACTGAGGTAAATAAAGTGTATTAAAATCAAACTGAGGTAAATAATGTGTATTAAAGTTACATTGAGGTAAAATAAATGGCATTAAAGTTACACTGAGATAAATAAAGTGTATTAAAGTAACACTGAGGTAAATAAAGTGTACTTAATTTACACTGAGATAAATAAAAGTGTATTACAGTTACATTGAGGTAAATAAAGTGTATTAAAGTTACACTGTGGTGAATAAAGTGTATTAAAGTTACATTGAGGTAAATAAAGTGTATTAAAGTTACATTGAGGTAAATAAAGTGTATTAAAGTGACACTGAGGCAAATAAAGTGTATTAAAAGTAAACTGAGGTAAATAAAGTGTATTAAAGTTACACTGAGGTAAATAAAGTGTATTAAAGTCACACTGAGGTAAATAAAGTGTATTAAAATAAACTGATTTAAATAAAGGGTATTAAAATTTAACTGAAGTAAATAAAGTGTATTAAAGTGACACTGAAGTAAATAAAGTGTATTAAAGTTACACTGAGGTAAATAAAGTGTAGTAAAGTCACACTGAGGTAAATAAAGTGTATTAAAGTTACACTGAGGTAAATAAAGTGTAGTAAAGTTACACTGAGGTAAATTAAGTGTAATAAAGTCACATTAAGTTAAATAAAGTGTATTAAAATCACACTGGGGTAAATAAAGTGCATTAAAGTTACACTGAGGTAAATAAAGTGTATTAAAATAAACTGAGGTAAATAAAGTGTATTAAAAGTAAACGGAGGTAAATAAAGTGTATTAAAATAAACTGAGGTAAATAAAGTGTATTAAAGTTACACTGAGGTAAATATAGTGTATTAAAATCAAACACTGAGGTAAATAATAATGTGTATTAGATTTACATTGAGGTAAAAAAAATGGTACTAAAGTTACAGTGAGGTAAATAAATTGTATTAAAGTTATACTGAGGTAAATAAGGTGTATTAGAGTTAAAGCGAGATAAATAAGGCTAATGTTAGAGTCACATTAAGGTAAATAAAGTGTATTAAAGTCACAATGAGGTAAATAAAGTGTATTAAAGTTACATTGAGGTAAATAAAGTGTAGTTAAGTTACACTGAGGTAAATTAAGGGTATTAAAGTCACATTAAGTTAAATAAAGTGTATTAAAATCACACTGCGGTAAATAAAGTGTATTAAAGTTACACTATGGTAAATAAAGTGTATTAAAATAAACTGAGGTAAATAAAGTGGTATTAAAATTAAACTGAGGTAAATAAAGTGTATTAAAGTTACACTGAGGTAAATATAGTGTATTAAAATCAAACTGAGGTAATAATGTTGTATTAGAGTTACATTGAGGTAAAAAAAATGGTACTAAAGTTACAGTGAGGTAAATAAATTGTATTAAAGTTATACTGAGGTAAATAAGGTGTATTAGAGTTAAAGCGAGATAAATAAGGCTAATGTTAGAGTCACATAAGGTAAATAAAGTGTATTAAGTGTATTAAAGTTACACTGAGGTAAATAAAGTGTATTAAAGTGACACTGAGGCAAATAAGGTGTATTAAGTTAATTTAAGTTACACTGAGGTAAATTAAGTGTATTAAAGTCACATTAAGTTAAATAAAGTGTATTAAAATCACACTGCGGTAAATAAAGTGTATTAAAGTTACACTATGGTAAATAAAGTGTATTAAAATAAACAGTTAAATAAAGGGTATTAAAATTTAACTGAAGTAAATAAAGTGTATTAAAGTTACACTGAAGTAAATAAAGTGTATTAAAGTTACACTGAGGTAAATAAAGTGTATTAAAGTGACACTGAGGCAAATAAGGTATATTAAAATTAAAGTGACACTGATGTAAATAAAGTGTATTAAAGTTACACTGAGGTAAATAAAGTGTATTAAAGTTACACTGAGGTAAATAAAGTGTAGTAAATAAGTTGTATTAAAATTAAAAGTGACACTGAGGTAAATTAAGGGTATTAAAGTCACATTAAGTTAAATAAAGTGTATTAAAATTACACTGAGGTAAATAAAGTGTAGTAAAGTATTACACTGAGGTAAATATAGTGTATGTATTAAAAAATCAAACTGAGGTAAAATAATGTGTATTAGAGTTACATTGAGGTAAAAATGGCATTAAAGTTACAGTGAGGTAAATAAAGTGTATTAAAGTAACACTGAGGTAAATAAAGTGTACTTAATTTACACTGAGATAAATAAAAGTGTATTACAGTTACATTGAGGTAAATAAAGTGTATTAAAGTTACACTGTGGTGAATAAAGTGTATTAAAGTTACACTGAGGTAAATAAAGTGTATTAAAGTTACATTGAGGTAAATAAAGTGTATTAAAGTGACACTGAGGCAAATAAGGTGTATTAAAATTAAAGTGACACTGAGGTAAATAAAGTGTATTAAAGTTACACTGAGGTAAATAAAGTGTATTAAAGTCACACTGAGGTAAATAAAGTGTAGTAAAATAAACTGAGATAAATAAAGTGTATTAAAGTCACACCAAGGTAAATAAAGTGCATTAAAATCACACTGGGGTAAATAAAGTGCAATAAAATCACACTGGGGTAAATAAAGTGTATTAAAGTTACATTGAGGTAAATAAACTGTATTAAAGTGACACTGAGGTAAATAAGTTGTATTAAAATTAAAGTGACACTGAGGTAAATAAAGTGTATTAAAGTTACAATAAGTTAAATTACTTGTTTTAAAGTCACATTGAGGTAAATAAAGTGTATTAAAGTGTCAACACCAAGGTAAATTTAAAGTGTATTAAAATCACACTGGGGTAAAGGAAGTGTATTAAAGTTACACTGAGGAAAATAAAGTGTATTAAAGTCACACTGAGGTAAATAAAGTGTATTAAAATTAAACACACTGAGGTAAATAAAGTGTATTAAAATCACAAGGATGTAAATAAAGTGTATTAAAGTTAAACTGAGGTAAATAAAGTGTATTAAAGTCACACTGAGGTAAATAAAGTGTATTAAAATCACACTGAGGTAAATAAAGTGTATTAAAATCACAAGGATGTAAATAAAGTGTATTAAAGTTAAACTGAGGTAAATAAAGTGTATTAAAGTCACACTGAGGTGAATAAAGTGTATTAAAGTTACACTGAGGTAAATAAAGTGTATTAGGGTTAAAGTCAGATAAATAAAGCTAATTTTAGAGTCACACTGAGGTAAATAAAGTGTATTAAAGTTACACTAAGGTAAATAAAAATGTATTAAGGTGTGTCACACAGATGTACATGAAGTGTGTTATCACACTTAGGTACATAACTTGTGTTTGAGGTAAATAAAGTGTGACTGACTCACACCGATGTAAATAAAGTGTGTTAAGAGTCATGCTGAGGTAAATAAAGTGTTTTTATTGGTATTATGAGTATATTATTGTCAGAGAAGAGCAAAGCACATAGAATTTAGTCTGCAATAAATGCTGCCATCTCTGATTCACAACACCAGCATTTCCAATCTGTTGCTTCCTTTATTTCTCGTTTCTCGTCACCGTCTCCATGGTATTACCATGGTGATCCTGGCCTGAGTCTCAACCAGACGGTCTGCTATCGCTGTTAACGGTAATGTAGGCGTTGTGGCAACGAGCGTCGCGTTCCACGATCCCTTGCGGGTGAGCCATCAGTGTTCACAGATATTAGACTTCCAACCACTTCAAAACAATTACAGATCTGAAAGTGGCAAATCTCACAATTATACACCTACACTGCCTTCGCGCTACTGTTACCGTGAGTTAAGGTTAAGAAACTTACGCTTAAATGGTATAGTTACATGCTAACAGGGTGTATTTGCAAAAGTCATACAAAGATTTTATTTTTATAAAAAATGATACCAGTTTATAATGCAAAAAATCAGGTTTAGTGCGTGCTAGCAAGCTACCGTGCTAATGCAGCATCTTTTAACGCTCTCCGAGTTCAAATTAATTTAACTACATATTAAACTAAAAATTAATCTCTGTTTCATTGCAGTTTTTATCATTTTAAAATCTCTGATGCTTTTAGCCTAGATCAGGCAACCTCATAGGTGTGGACTACATGCAGGTAATTTTAGTATTTTAAATGAGTAAAGACAAAGATCAGAGAAGGAGAATAAAAAAAGAAAGGAAAAGGAGGGAAATCAATGGGGCTGGACCAAATCCCCCTTTGGCTGTTTCCTGCTCTCTCAGCACTACGTGCCTGGACTAATAAACACACTGCAGCAATCGTATATTACACACTATTTCTTTTTGTATGTGTTTGTGTGCGCATGTGTGTATGTGTGTGTGTGTGTGCATGTGTGCGCGGGTGTGTAAATGCATGTTTGCTTTCTCCGCTGAGTGTCATGACTGATGAATCTAATCAGTTGGTCACAGTTGGCAAATTAAACAATCCATCTCTCTTCCTTTCTCTCTTAGTTACACACACACACACACACACACACAAACACACAATCATATTACACTTAGGTTCCTTGCCAAAACCTGCATTCCACTCTTCTGTTAGATGTAACCACAGACTTCAGCATTATTCTATTAGCCAATCAGAAGTAGAATATGGCGGGTTTCTGAAAGGTGCGGTTAAGATTGGTGGAACTCCTGAATGAGGGCGGGATCTAGAATGTTGCTGGCCCTTTCTCAGGATATTTCTTTAGCCCCATATCCCTCCCAGTCAATCAGATATTGTAATAAGCTTTCACTTCTTCTTGAGTCCATTATACTCCTAACAGTGTTGTGTGTGTGGGGGGGGGGGCTCTGTCTCGACTGGACAGATGGATCTCTAAGCTGAGGCTCCTGGGACTACGTGAAATGAAAATATACTGTATTTAGTTTCTTGTGGGGTAAATGCACCGTGAGGTCTTTTGGTGGAAGGCCATACCATTGCAGCTGCATAACCCTGACTATGGGAACATTGGTGGTTGGTACCCGAGCACACACTGGAATGGTGTGAGACCTGAAGATGAGTGGTTGAGGGATTTTTGTGTGTACACATCTCAGAATAAGAACTCAGACCAACATTTCTGTTTCTGCTGACAATATGTCCTGAGTTTATGTCTGATAGCCTGGTTGCGCTTCTCTGCCTGGCATGGGGATGATTTCCGGAAGTGAGACTAACGTTGATTGCGTTTAAGGTCGATAGACTAACGTTGATTTGCATTTATATTTTCACAATTTATGCGGCCACAGATAGAAAAAAGAATTGTAAATTTAAAATTCCTTTTCAAAATTGTCCGCACTATACTTCAATAGGTTTCATAGTTATAAGTGACCTTCCACAGTGGTAATAAAGCTGTTCCTGCAGGGTGGGGGTGGGGTTGTTATCTAAAACAGGGCGTGTCTTAGTTCTACACAGAGGGCAGACTTTATCTAAAACATACTGTCTCAGCTGTTTTACTCCCAGTTCGCACTGACCTGGTACAGAGGTGCCGAGAGCGACAAACACCACAGCAGTGACCGAGTCCTTAAGTCCCACCGTGCAGCCGAAATGAGATGCCAGGTCTCCAATAAAAGCAGTCAGGACGCCTATCATGATGATTGACACCACAAAACATGCCCACCCATTCCAGTAATCAGTGGGTGGGACGAAGGCGAACAGAACCTTCCAGAACACAGTGAGGAAGTGCATGACGTAATCGAAACAAGAGGGGAGCTTCTCTTCCCCACACTCTTCATCATCATCATCCTCACCTGTACAGAGAGAGAGAGAGAGAGAGAGAGAGAGCGTAGTTCGTCTATTTAAAATACAATTGAACAACACATATACATGTATATAAATTTTATGGACCCCCTATTAAATATTGAGTTCTTTATTAATAAATGTAAACATATCGATAGTGTATCTTTTTTAATTTTTAATCATTAAACAAAAGATTTTAAGAAAAAGTTAGGACACCCCACCCCCTTAATCGTTAGTGTCCCTCCCCTTTTGGCTGAAAGAATCTCAGTGAGACGCTTCTTATAGCCGTCTACCAGTCTCTAACAGCGGTCTGAGAAAAGTTTGCCCCACTCTTCAATTCAGAATTCCTTCAGCTGTAAGATGTTTAAGGGGTTTCTAGCATGAACAGCCCGTTTTAAGACGCACCACAGCATCTCAATGGGGTTCAGATCTGGGCTTCGACTCGGCCGTTCCAGGACTCTTCATTTTTTAGTTTTCAGCCAGTCCTTGGTGGATTCACTGGTATGTTTTGGGTCCTTGTCCTGTTGCAGGGTCCAGTTCCACTTTAGCTTTTACTTTTTTACAGATGTTCTCAAATGTTCCTCAAGCCCCCTCTGATACACAGTAGAATTCATGGTGGATTCTATGATGGTGAGCTGACCACCTCCTGCTGCAGCAAAGCATCCCCAAAGCAGGACACCTCCACCTGGTATGAGGTTCTTTTCCTGAAACTGGTTTATGCCAAACATGTCCTCTGTTGAAGTGTCCAAATAATTCAATTATAGACTCATTTGTCCAAAGAACATTATTCCAGAAGTCCTTCATGTTGTTTTCTTAGAGAGCAAAGGTTTCCTCCTTTCACATGTTCCATAAAAGTTAAACTTGTGTCGTCTCTTTCTGATTGGAGAGTCATGCACTTTCACATCCACAGTAGCAGGAGCCTGCTGTAGGGCCCGTGAAGACACTTTAGGGTTTTTGGTGACTTCTTTTAGCATCTTGCGGTCTGCTCTCGGGGTGAACCTGCTTGGACGGACAGACCAGAGCATGTTGGCAGTGGTATTAAATGTCCTCCACTTGTAGACTATTTTGCAGACAGTGAAATGGCAGATTTTAGAATCTTTTCAGATCTTTTTAAATCCAGTTCCAGACTGTACCACATAATCTGCTACAATCTTCTCACTGAAGGCCTCAGACATCTCCTTCCATCTCTTTCTACAGTTCCCCTGTTGACAGGGCACTTGAAGTCTTTGTGTTAGCCTCCCCAGTAGTTTTTTTTTATATAAAAGGTGACTGCTGTCTTATGACTTTCCTCGGGGTCAGTCAGAATAAATGACTCTGTTCTGTTCATTTCTTCTTTCCAAGCTGAAAAAACCTTGATGGTTTATCCAATTCATTTACACTTAGGAAACCTGACCTGACCTGACCAGTGTTTCTCCACACAGCAGATGCCACTTTTACTCCATGAAGCCAGGTTAGACACACACACACATTACATTTACACGTACAGTATTTGGTGGACATTCTTATACAGAGCAACTTAAAATTATCGCTTTTGAGCAACTGAGCAACTGGGGGTTAAGGGCCTTGTTCAGGGGCCCAACAGTGGTAACTTGGTGGTGCTGGGAATCGAATCCCTGATCCATCAATTAGCAGTCCAACACCTTAACACCTGTGCTGCCAATCCCCTGAACTCGCCACAAACAAACACCCACACACACACACTGACCGGCGCTGACAGTGATTGCCTCGATGAACTGATCTCTCCAGCTGTTTGTGCCGACCAGCAGCGCCAAGTTGGTCTTCTTAATCAGTTTATCCACAGTGTTCTACAGAGAGGGACAGAGTTACCACACTTCCTAATGATGGCTTACAACACACACACACACACACACACACACAGTATTAATAGCACCAATAAACACTAATAATTATTATGATTGTTCTTAATTTCTCTCTTTTACTCCCTCTCTGCCTCTCTCTCTGTATCTCTATGTTTCTGTCTCCCTCTCTCTGTCTTGCTCTCTCTCTCTCTCTTTTCCCTCTGTTTCTGTCTCCCTCTCTCTGTCTTGCTCTCTCTCTCTCTCTCTCTCTCTCTCTCTGTCTTTCTGTTTCTCTCTCCCTCTCTCTGTCTTGCTCTCTCTCTTTCTTAAACACACAGAACAATAACAGTGAAGAGTCTGTGTGTGTGTGTGTGTGTGTGTGAGAGAGGGGGAGAAAAACCAAAGAGCTTTCAGTGTCCAGCTGTTCTTAGTTTGTTTGTGCTGTTTGTGTTTGTACTGGTTTGTCTGTGAATGTGTGATGTGTACGTGCATGTGTGTGCCTGTGTGTGTGTGTGTGTGTGTGTGTGTGCACAGGTTTGTTCACCTTGAACTCATAGGATTCTTCAATGATGACCTCCAGTTTGACGTGTTCACCCAGCGTAGGTTTGCCCATCTCTGCGATTCGCCGTTCCTCATCATCTTCTCCTTTTAAAGGCTCCGCCTCTTCCTGTTTCACATTCTTCACTTCCTCTGTAATTTTTTAAAGTCACATGGTCATCATGTGCTTGTAATTGATAATTAAAAATTATAATAAATAATTCCCTTCTATCTATCTATCTATCTATCTATCTATCTATCTATCTATCTATCTATCTGTCTGTCTGTCTGTCTGTCTGTCTACAGTGAAAGGAAAATCTGATTTGATCTCCTGCTGATTTTGTATGTTTGATTAATAAATAAATGATCAGTTTATAATCTTTTGGTCGGTTTATTTTAACAGTGAAAAACAGAATAACAGCAAAAACATCCAGAAAAGCACATTTCAATAAAAGTAATAAATTAATTTACATTTTAATGAGTGAAATAAATATTTGATCTTCTCACAAAACAAAACAACACTTGGTGGTTAAACTCTTGTTGTCAGTCACAAAGTTCAGACGTTTCTTGTAGTTCCACCAGGTTCACACACGTCTCAATGAGGTTTTGAGGCTGATGTTTAACTGGAACCCTCAGTTCCTCCACCAATTTTCCATAGGATTAAAGTTTGGAGGCCACTCATTTGTTGTCTTGGTCGTGTGTTTTGGGTCGGTTTCCTGCTGGAATACCACCTTTTTTAATGCTTTGACTAAGAATAGTGTTCTTGGAGTCATAGACGGCATTCCTCGTCCTCCCCATGAGTTGATACCTGAGAGCTCAATTTTGGTCTCATCTGATCACAACAAGTTCACCCAGTTCTCCTCTGAATCATTTAGATGTTAAACCTTAGACGGGTCTGTACTTGTGATTTCTTCAGCAGCGGGAACTTACAGGCACTGCAGGATTTCATGGCGTAGTGTGTTTTTCTTGGTTTTCTTGGTGATTTTAGTCTCAACTGCTCTGAGATCATTAATTAGATCCTCCTGGGTAGTTTTGGATAGATAGGTAGTCTGGGTAGATTCCTCATCGTACTTATGATCACTGAGGTGAGATCTTAATTGGAGCTCCAGATTCTGAATATTCACGACTGTCGTTACCTTCTCATCAAACTGCTTGGCGATGGTCTTGTTGTCCATTCCAGCCTTGTGTAGGTCCATAATCTTGTCCCTGACATCCTTGGACAGCTCGTTTGTCCTGGTCATGATGTAGAGTTTGGAATCTGATTGATTGATTGCTTCTGTAAACAGGTGACTTTTATAAGGAGACAGAAATTTTGCTGATGGATTGGAAATGAAATATTTATTTCACTCATTAAAATACAAATTAATTTATAACTTTACTGAAATCTATCTATCTATCTATCTATCTATCTATCT
>VCAZ01000279.1:254176-256676 GCA_005784505.1 Bagarius yarrelli
GCAGGCAGATATCGATGTGTGTGTCAAGAGCTCTATAAAGCAGCGTCGGATCAATAGGACGATATTTTAAAGACAGATTTATAATCGCTTCTAAAATCCTACAGAAACACCATCAGTTATTGTCTGTCAGCCTGCCATAGCAACTGTTACACACACACACACACACACACACACACACACACACACACACAACAAAACCAAAACGAAAAAACAAAACAAACCTACAAACGAACCTATACAACAATCGAAATGCCAGAATAACAAATAAAACAAGAAACAAACCAACTAACCAGCTACAAAACCCTTTAAACCATTAACCGGAAAATAATCAACAAAAACAAACAAGTCAACAGAATAAATTCACAAAACGCTAATGCTAAGTAAGCCATGAAAGAACTGCATGTCGCCATTAGCAAGCAACAGGCTGCACATCCCAGCAGAGCTTATTGTTGCTGGGGACCTCGACTACTCCAACTTAAGATCTGTACTTCTCAAATGTCATCCCCCTCGGACAACAGAATGGACCATGCTTACAGTAACGTTGCTAAGGCATACAGGAACACACACACTCACACACTTGGGTCAGTTCGATCACCTCTCTTTGTTCATGCTAACCAACTACACACCACTCATCCGTGTGAAACCATCAGTGAGGACGGTGAAGGTATGGCTGGGGAGAGGTATTTCCTCACTATAGCAACAGCTTTAAGACATTGTCTGGAGCATTTTTGCCTTACAGGCCACCTCAGACGAACAGACAGACATCAACATCTATACATCATCTGTACTGGACCATATCAACACATGTATTAACAACGTCACCACAGTCAAACATGTGAAACACTTTCCTAAACAGAAGCCATGGATGAACTCTGAGGTCCGCCTTCTGCTAAAAGCAACAGACGCTGCTTCTAAATCCAGCAATGCAGAGAACTACAGCAGAGGCAGGCCCAACAAGGGGCATTAGGGAAGCCAGACATGCACATAAACTGTGCATCGAGGAGTATTTCCACAGTAACTCTGACCTCAGACACATGTGGCAGGGCATCAAGACCATCACTGATCACTAACATCAACCATTGCTCGGTTTGACAAAGGCATCCACTCTTGTTCATCAAATATTACTCTCCACAACAGAAAACACTTAGCACTGAGATCCACAAAAGTCAGCTGGTCCGGATGGCATACCCAGATGTGTACTCAGGACTTGTGCTGATCAACTGATGCAAGTCTTCACTAGCCCAGGCCACTGTCCCCACATGTCTGAAAACTACAACCATTATACCAGTGCCCAAGCGTTCCCCAGCAGAGTGATTGAATGATTTTACCCTGTTGCGCTCACTCCTATTGTTATTTAGTGCTTTGAGTTATCACATAGTGATACTCCCACCTACACTGGACCCACACCAGTTTGCCTACCTTTCGGGTAGGTCACCCGAGGATGGTTATCATGCTTTCACCCCCTGGACGATGCATACATTCCGATGTTGATTTCAGCTCTGCTTTTCATACAGTCGTCCCCAGTAAACTGACTGCTAAGCTCGGTCACCGGGGTATCTGTACATCTATACGCAGTTGGATTGTGGACTTCCTGACAAATAGACCTCAGTCTGTATAGTTGGGTAATTACATATCCTAAACCCTCATCCTGAACACTGGAGTCCCACAAGGCTGTGTGCTGAGCCCACCGCACTATTCCCTCTTCACCCATGACTGTGCTCAATGGCATAACTCTAATAGCTTCATAAAATATAAAGATGATACCACAGCTGTTGGTCGAATCAGCCTACAGGAAACAGGATCCAAAACCTGTCAGCATCTTGTTCCAGGACCAACTTCACCCACAATGCCACAAGGACCAAAAAGCTCATCTTTCTAAAATAGAGTGTGTCTCCCACTTTAAATTCCTGGGTGTCCACATCTCTGAGAATCTAAACACCTCAACTCTGGGTACACTCGTTAGTGTGATACACTCATTAGTGTGTTAAATTCGTTAGTATGATACATTTATTAGTGTGAAACACTAGTCGGTGTGATACGCTAGCCATCAATCCAAACTTCATCTGCTGCTTCGCCCACTTTCGACTGGATCAGGAAACGAGGGAGAGAAAAGCGGAGAGGAAGTAAAATAACCTCCAGCGGAGGAGTTCAAAGAGCTCAAGCTTTCAAAGGAGAAGAGAAAAAGAAAAGAGTCTTTTAGCAACTGGAGGATTTATATGAGGAGAGCAACAGTGGCCATGATCTATTGATCCACACACACACACACACTAGGGTATAGTATACACACTATATGTACACACTGCATCAATAGATGTGAGTAAAACAAAATATGAGCAACTCCACCCACACTTATTCACACACACACACACACACACACACACACACACACACACACACACACACACACACACAGAGTTATGCCATTTTGTTTGAGTTTTCTGACAGCATGCAGTTAATTCAGTTGCTCCGTCGTCATGGTAAAAGCCCAAAACAAATCATC
>VCAZ01000279.1:259176-281676 GCA_005784505.1 Bagarius yarrelli
CAAATAAATAAATGAAATAAATAAAACATTTAGGTGATAGCTAACTGGACAGACTAATGATGATTGGACAGTTTGGATCTAATTGGAAAGATGAATGGCAGTTGGACAGATTGAAAGTGATCGAACAGGTTGGCAGTGATTGGACAGATTGACGGTGATTGGACAGGTTAGCTGTGATCAGACTGATTGACAGTGACTTAACAGAGTGATAGTGGTTGGACCGATTGACAGTGATTGGACAGATTGACGTTGATTGGACAGCTTGACAGTGATTGACATTGATTAGACAGATTGACAGTGATTGTCAGTGATTGACCGATTGACAGTGATTGGACAGATTGACGTTGATTGGACAGCTTGACAGTGATTGACATTGATTAGACAGATTGACAGTGATTGTCAGTGATTGGACAGATTGACAGTGATTAGACAGGTTGACAGAGAGTGGACAAATTAACATTGATTGGACAGATTGACAATTTTGAAATGAAGCTACCAGGCGGAAGGTAAAGAGGAAGAGCAGAGAGGAGGTTTATGGATGTGATAAACAAGGACATGGAGTTAGTGTGTGTGAGTAAAGAGGAAATTCTGGGGGGAAAATTGGGGGGAAGATGTAGTCAAAAAGTTGGGGTGATGATGCAATGAGAAGGTTGGGGTGATTATGTAGTTGGACGTTTGGGGTGATGATGTAGTCAGAAGTTTAAGGTGATGATGTAGTCAGTGGGTTGGAGTGATGATGTAGTCAGTGGGTTGGAGTGATGATGTAGTCAGTGGGTTGGAGTGATGATGTAGTCAGTGGGTTGGAGTGATGATGTCAGTTGGAGTGAGTGTGTAGTGGTTAGGGTTGGGTTGGAGTGATGTAGTCAGAGGGTGGGTGATGGAGTGATGATGTAGTCAGTGGGTTGGAGTGATGATGTAGTCAGTGGGTTGGAGTGATGATGTAGTCAGTGGGTTGGAGTGATGATGTAGTCAGTGGGTTGGAGTGATGATGTAGTGGGATTGGAGTGATGATGTTAGTCAGTGGGTTGGAGTGGAGATTAGTCAGTGTGGTAGTCAGAGGGTTGAGGTGATAGTAGTCAGTGGGTTGGAGTGATGATGTAGTCAGCAAGTTGCGGTGATGATGTAGTCAGTGGGTTGGGTGATGATGTAAGTCAGTGGGTTGGGTGAGTGTATAGTGGGTTGATGATGATAGTCAGGGGTTGGAGTGATGATGTAGTCAGTGGGTTGGAGTGATGAGTTAGTCAGTGGGTTGAGTGATGATGTAGTCAGTGGGTTGGAGTGATGATGTAGTCAGTGGGTTTGAGTGATGTTGAGGTGGGTTGATGATGGATGTAGTCAGTGGGTTGGAGTGATGATGTGTAGTCAGAAGGTTGAGGTGATGATGATCAGTGGGTTGATGATGTAGTCAGTGGTTTGAGGTGATGATGTAGTCAGTGGGTTGGAGTGATGATGTAGTCAGTGGGTTGGAGTGATGATGTAGTCAGTGGGTTGGGGTGATGATGTAGTCAGTGTGGTTGGAGTGATGATGTAGTCAGTGGGTTGGGCTGCAGTTGCAGGATCGAGGGCGGTGCAGAGGTGAACACTTTGCGTTTGGGTATAATTAATCGAGTGTGAGGACCAGAGACTGATACAGAGGGTGTGTGATGCACAGAGAGAGAGTGTGTGTGTGTGTGAGAGAGATGGAAGAAGAAATAATGTGTAATATTGGTGTGTGTGTCGTGTGTGTGTGTGTGTGTGTGTGTGTGTGTGCGCGCGTGTGCGTGTGAGTGTGTGTTTAAACTGCACTCATTGATCATGTCCTAATCCGTATCCCACAGTCAGACAGTCAGACACTAATGTTTCCCACAGCAACCATCAAGACAGCTGCTGCAACACAACAACGAAATGCTTCAGGAAACACACACACACACACACACACACACACACACACACACACACAGGACTGGTGGTTATGACCCCATCACTTACAGGCTGAATAAAAAAGAATAATAAATAACAACAGGGAAGAAGAGTGGAGTTAAAAAAATACCCAGAATGCCGCAGTGTTTTAAAGCCCCCGTGTTTCTACCCACAATTCTTAGCTGGCTTACACTCACACTCACACTCATCTTCACCATCACCCTCACACACACCCTCACCCTTATCCATACACTTACACCTGTCCTCACTCACCCTCACACTCACACTCATTCACACACTCATCTTTACACTCATACTCACCCTCACACTCACACTCATTCACACACTCATCTTTACACTCATACTCACCCTCACACTCATCTTTACACTCATCACACACTCATCTTTACACTCATACTCACCCTCACACTCATCTTTACACTCATACTCACCCTCACACTCATCTTTACACTCATACTCACCCTCACACTCATTTTTACACTCACCCTCACACTCATCTTTACACTCACACTCATCTTTACACTCATACTCACCCTCACACTCATCTTTACACTCATACTCACCCTCACACTCATCTTTACACTCATACTCACCCTCACACTCATCTTTACACTCACACTCATCTTTACACTCACCCTCACGCCCTCATCTTTACACTCACACTCACTCATCCTTACACTCATTCTCACACTTACAGATACCCTCACCCACACTCACCCGTACACTCGCCCTGACACAATCACACTTACACTCATCCATAACCTCATATTCACACTGATCCTCACACTCACCCTCACATTCACACTCATCCTCACACTCATCCTCATCCTCATCCGCACACTCTTACCCTAACACATCTTCACTTTTATATTCACCCTCACCCTTCCTGAAATACAGAGGGAGAGGTTTCCACACGGACTTGAACAAAACATCAATGTGAGTGTGTACTTTGAAATGTCATGTCTAGCAACTTTGTTAAGACAACACACACACAGGCACACACACACAAATACACACACACACACACAAACGAACAGGTGTGTTTTGAATGTGTAGGTGTGTTGATATGGGCTATGTATACACATACACACACACACACACACACACATACACACACACACAGAGGTAAACACAGACATTCAACAAGCTCAGAGACAACACCGGATCTAATACCCATCTCACACACACACACAGACACACACACACAAACACAAAGCACTAGGGACGTTGTCTGGTTGCCCAGGCGACATTCTTCCGTTCCTTCCTCTGACTCTTGCTGGCAAAGACTTACTACACTGGTTACATCGGGTGACACGGTGTGTGTGTGTGTGTGTGTGTGTGTGTGTGTGTGTGTGTGTGTGTGTGTTTTCGCAGGGACTGAAGTCATGGAAAATATTTAGAAATTTATGCAGCTTTTCAAAACAATGAGCCAACAAGCGCAGAAGAGAAGAAAAGGGGGAAAGAAAGAGAGAGAGGGAGAGAGAGAGAGAGAGAGAGAGAGAGAGAGAGAGAGAGAGAGAGAGAGAGAGAGAGGGAGAGAGAGAGAGAGAGAGAGAGAGAGAGAGAGAGAGAGAGAGAGAGACAGGGAGAGAGAGAGAGAGAGAGAGAGAGAGAGAGAGAGAGAGAGACAGGGAGAGAGAGAGACGTAGAGAGAGAGAGAGAGAGAGAGAGGGAGAGGGACTAGAGAGAGAGAGAGAGAGAGAGAGAGAGAGAAAGAGAGGAAGAGACAAGAGAAAAGAAGAGAAGAGAGAATCAGAGAGAGAAAGAGAGAGAGAGAGACAGACAGGGAGAGAGAGAGAGAGAGAGAGAGAGAGAGAGAGAGAGAGAGAGAGAGAGAGAGAGAGAGAGAGAGAGAGAGAGAGAGAGAGAGAGAGAGAGAAGAGAGAGAGAGAGAGATAGAGAGAGATCAGGGAGAGAGAGAGAGAGAGGAGAGAGAGAGAGAGAGAGAGAGAGAGAGCAGGGATAGAGAAGAGATAGAGAGAGAGAGAGAGAGGAGAGAGAGGAGAGAGAGAGGACAGGGAGAGAGAGAGAGAGAGACAGGGAGACTTGAGAGAGACAGGGGGGGCCTTGTATGCAATTAAGAAATTTTGATAAAATAGACGATTCGGATCTGGTGTGAAATTTTGAGCTATACAGATTTGAGGTTTGGTGGTGGACTCAGTAAAACTCAACCTACACTAAAAGTTCAAAGAAAAACACCCACCAATGCATGCAGAACAGAATGAGTTCGATTCCCATGGGTTATTTCTGTTCAAAAAAGAGAACCCAAAATATGGAAACATCTTAAATTAAGCAATAAAAACACACTGCAATATGAAGCACTGAGAACCCAAAAGCTCAGTCCTAAAACCAGTCCCCTCTGTCAGCTGGTCCTCAACACACACTCACTAACAGCTCAGTCCTAAAACCAGTCCCCCTCTGTCAGCTGGTCAGCTGGTCCTCACACTCACTAACAGCTCAGTCAGCAGTCAGTCCTAAAACCAGTCCCCTCTGTCAGCTGGTCCTCACACTCACTAACAGCTCAGTCCTAAAACCAGTCCCCCTCTGTCCAGCTGGTCCTCACAACTCACTAACAGCTCAGTCCCTAAAAACCAGTCCCCTCTGTCAGCTGGTCCTCACACTCACTAACAGCTAACAGCTCAGTCCTAAAACCAGTCCCCCTCTGTCAGCTGGTCCTCACACTCACTAACAGCTTAGTCCTAAAACCAGTCCCCCTCTGTCAGCTGGTCCCTCACACTCACTAACAGCTCAGTCCTAAAACCAGTCCCCTCTGGTCAGCTGGTCCTCACACACTCACTAACAGCTTAGTCCTAAAACCAGTCCCCTCTGTCAGCTGGTCCTCACACTCACTAACAGCTCAGTCCTAAAACCAGTCCCCTCTGTCAGCTGGTCCTCACACTCACTAACAGCTCAGTCCTAAAACCAGTCCCCTCTGTCAGCTGGTCCTCACACTCACTAACAGCTCAGTCCTAAAAACCAGTCCCCTCTGTCAGCTGGTCCCTCACACTCACTAACACACTCCAGTCTGAGACCAGCACAGCTCAACAAAGTCTAATTAGAATTCCCCAAATTACTAAAGAGATGAAAAAAATGTATCTGGAACACTGGAAGAATCCGACCCAAACCCAGTCCAGACTTTTAGCAGCAGTCACAGTTATCCGACCCTAAACAGAGCGTATGAACCGGACCGTAAACCGAGAGTATGAACTGGACTGTAAACCGAGAGTATGAATCGTTCCCTGAACAGAGAGTATGAATTGGCAGAGTATCTCTACACTGTCAGAGATCTGAAGCAGAGATGATTCCTGACCCGTTAGCTCCTGAGAGAGCGGTAGAAAGAGAAGAGATAGAGAGAGACAGAGAGAGAGGAGAGAGAGCGGTAGAAAGAGAGAGAGACAGAGAGAGAGGGAGAGAGCGGTTAGAAAGAGAGAGAGAACGGAGAGAGAGGAAGAGAGCGGTAGAAAGAGAGAGACAGAGAGAGAGGGAGAGAGCAGTGGAAAGAGAGAGAGAGGGAGAGAGGGAGACAGAGACAGAGGGAAGAGAGCGGGAGAAAAGAGAGAGAGACGCGAGAGAGGGAGACAGAGGGGGAGAGAGCGGTAGAAAAAGAGAGAGAGAGAGAGAGTGAGGGAGACAGAGCGGGAGAGAGCGGTAGAAAGAGAGAGAGACAGAGAGGTAGAGAGAGACACAGGGAGAGAGAGAGAGGTAGAGAGAGAGACAGAGAGAGAGACAGAGAGGTAGAAAGAGACACAGAAAGAGAGGGAGACAGAGGGGGAGCGGGAAAAAGAGAGAGAGACCAGAGAGAGAGTAGGGAGACAGAGCGGGAAGAGAGAGCGGTAGAAAGAGAGAGAGACAGAGAGGTAGAGAGAGACAGAGAGAGAGACAGAGAGAGAGTAGAGAGAGAGACAGAGAGAGAACAGATAGAGGTAGAAAGAGATACAGAAAGAGAGGGAGACAGAGGGAAAGAGAGCGGGAGAAAGAGAGAGAGAGACAGAGAGGGAGGGAGACAGAGGGGGAGAGAGCGGGAGAAAGAGAGAGAGACAGAGAGAGAAGAGAGAGAACAGAGGGGGAGAGAGCAGTAGAGAGAAAGAGAGAGAGACAGAGAGGGGGTAGAGAGAGACACGGAGAGAGAGAGACAGAGAGAGAAGAGACAAGGAGACAGAGGGGGAGAGAGCGGTAGAAGTAGAAAGAGAGAGAGACAGAGAGGTAGAGAGAGACACAGGGAGAGAGAGACAGAGGGAAAGAGAGCGGGAGAAAAGAGAGAGAGAGACAGAGAGGGAGGGAGACAGAGGGGGAGAGAGAGCGGTAGAAAGAGAGAAAGACAGAGAGAGAGAGAGAGAGAGAGAGAGAGAGGAGAGAGCGGGAGAAAAAGACACAAATATTTTATAATTTCCCCTCAGCTGGTGTGATGTGGGCGTGGCTAACTTATTAGTGGGTGTGGTTATCACTGACGAAATGTACTGTCTTTCTCTCCATTTCTGTTTCATTCTCCCTCTCCCTCTCTCTCTCTCTCTCTCTCTCTCTCTCTCTCTCTCTCTCTCCTCCTCTCTTTCTGCCCCCCTCTCTCTGTCTGTCTGTGTGTCTCTCTGTCTGTCTGTATCAGACACAAATAAGTGTGAGGTTCCAAGTGTGTGTGTGTCTTTTTGTGTATATCGCTGTAAACACTTGTTTTGTCTGTCTCTCTATACCTCGATCTGTTTTAAGTCTGTTCTCTGAAACACACACACGCACACACACACACACACACACACACATCTCTCCCATCTGTCTCCACAGCACAGCTTTGTGGTGGGCGAGTGGGCGGGCAGGAAGGATGCGGTTACCAAGGAGATACTGATTGATTGACAAGTCATCCAGCAGTGTGTTTTTTTGTCAGTGTGTGTGTGTGTGTGTGTGTATGTGTGTTGGGAGTCTCACCCTCAGATTACAAAAGCTACTAAATCTGCCGCAGTGACGCAAAAAGAACAACAACAACACACACACACAAAAGTAGTCTTTCTTCAGCACACAAAGTCAAGTAGTCAGTGTTAACTTTGAAATAAACTGTGTGTGTGTGTGTGTGTGTAAATAATCCAGATGTCTTGATTTTTCTGGTCTGTTTCTATGGTTACCGAGTCTTTAACCCATTATGTTAATCACTGATCAATAAACAGCAATAAACAGCACTAATCAGCGACTTAGCTAATAAAGCTAGCACAATAGTTAGTAGCAGCTTTGCTAACACACCGATCTTTCTAATCAGATTAGCATTTCTAACTAAAGTTACTTTAGCGCTACAGCTAACATTTATATTCCACTGTTAGCTAATGATGTTTTTCCTACAGACTATAATTAGTATTTAGTTTGGCTAAGATTTCCTGTCTAACTGCTAACTCACTTTATTTAGCTTCAGTTTTCTGTTAGCGATGTCCGCTAGCAGCTAATGAGAGCTAAGGAAAAAGTGTTTCGCTAACTATGATATCATTAATCGTGTGGTTACTGCTATGCTAACAGAATACAATTAAACTCAAACTTTTAAAGCGCTAATGTCTCGTGTCAGAACATGTGTGTGTGTGTGTGTGTGTCCAGATGGCAGATCTCCCGGGAGGTCTAACACATTATCTTCCGTTATTTCATTATTGAAGACATTTCGTCTCTGTCACTCTGTCCTGTCTCTCTGCACTATTAAGAAAAGAAAGATAAACCCGTGGCCTAATAAAGAATGAAAAGAAGGCAGACAGATGAGTAAGACAGAGAAAAAAAAAGAGATGGAGAGATAAAATCAGGACAGTGTAAGACTGACTTCTGTGTCCCTGATAGAGAAATGAAAAACTGAGAGATTTGGACATTTATAAGAGAGAGAGAGAGAGAGAGAGAGATGGAGAGAGTGACAGAGATGGAGAGAGAAAGAGAGACAGAGAGACAGAAAACCCAAAAGCTATAGAAACAGAAAAAGAGACAGAGACAGACAGAAAAAGAGCAAGATAGAAAGAGATAGAGAGAAAGACAGACAGACAGAAAAAGAGAGAAATAAAAAGAGATGAAGCCTTTCTGGAGGAAACCTTGATAAAGTGACTTGTTCCAAAATATTTCTATATTATACAGACAGAATTTTGTGGACACTTCATCATCACACCTCCATCAGTGTGTCTTCTCCAATCTGAGACACACACTCGTCTAGAACGTATGTATGTCGTACCATTCCGTTCTTCCTTTAGTGGAACTGAAGAAAGAACTGTGAAACTCGAACCCTGTCCCAGCAGGACAATGTCCCTGTGGACAAACCCCGTGATCTCCATGAAGACAGGCTGTGTTTCTGAGTGGAGGAGAAGAACTCTCATGTCCTGTACAGAGTCCTGATTCTGACTTCACCCCTTTTTAAACTGAACTGGAACCCCCGACTGAACCCCAGACCTCCAAACCTCAACATTAGTGTCTGATCTCACTCATACTATTGGAACTGAATGATCAGATCCACACAGTCACATGACCCACACAGTCACATGACCCACACAGTCCACATGACCCAAACTAGTGGAAAATCTGCAGAGAAAAAAACGGAGGAGATTATAGGAGAAGAGTGAGATGAACATCTGGAATTTCCCACTATTGGTTTTTATAGTAACATAAATCAGTGGGTGGAGCAACAAGCGTTCTACTTAACAACCAATCAGTGCGCTCGCTGCTAAAACTAAACTTTTCTCATGTTGCCCCCCCCCCATGTTCCCCCACACAGGGACACACAAATAACTTTTTTTTTTTGGTCGTCAAGTTCTGTCTAAGAATTTAAACACTATCAAGTTCACCTTTGACGCTGGTCAAACCCCGCCCACTCTGAGCCCTAATTTCCATATAAGGCCACGCCCCACACGCCCACCAATAGCACAGATCTGCTATACCGGTCCCAGAGCTGATGATATAATACACAACATTATAGTATCAGGTGACAGAACGCAGGAAGACATATGTGTGTGTGTGTGTGTGTGTGTGTGTGTGTGTGTGTGTTCTGGCCTGAAGACATGTCTATAAATACATTAGTGAACCAGGTCAGAGAGTAAAATAGGGAAATGAAGCAGGACAGGCTCCAGATAAAGACAGAGAGACAGGCAGGACATAGAGAGACAGACAAGACAGAGAGAGATAGACAGGACAGAGAGAGATAGACAGGACAGAGGGAGAGATAGACAGGACACAGAGAGAGAGACAGGACAGAGAGAGAGATAGACAGGACAGAGAGAGAGATAGACAGGACAGAGAGAGAGACAGACAGGACAGAGAGACAGACAGGACAGGAAGAAAGAATATTATATTATATTACTTCTTTTTGACTTTAATTAAGTTAATTAATTAATTAAGTTAGGGTTAGGTGTGTGTGTGCGTGTGTGTGTGTGTATTACAAATGTGGTTTTATATATTGATCAGGTCATCTTTACTGTATCAAAAAAAAAAAACTGAGCTAATCTAACCAGATACACACACACACACACACACACACAACACAAATACACACACACACACACACATACACACACACACACAGATACACAGACACATGTGTGTGTGTGTGTGAATCAGGAGTGTATTAAAGCTGATTGGTTGATTAAACAGGATGTTACTGAGGTAACAGGAGGAATAAAGCTTCATTATAGAGAACCAGACCCTCAACACAGAGACAGAGACAAGCTTTACCTCTGACACACACACACACACACACACACACACACACACACACAATGGACACACACCCAAACAAAAATGTATTATCATTATTATTATATTGTTTTGTTATAGATTATTATTATATTATTATTATTATTTTTTTGTTATTGATTAATTATTGATTATTAGTCTGGGTTGATTAATGGGTGATTAATGGGTTATTAAATGGGGGGTTAGGGTTATTAATGGGTGATTAATGGGGATTAGGGTTAGGGTTAGGGTGATTAATGGGTGATTAATGGGTTAGGGTTAGGGTTTATTAATGGGTGATTATGGTTTATTAATGGGTGATTATGGGTTATGGGTGATGGTTGATTAATGGGTGATTAGGGTTGATTAATGGGTGATGATTGGTTTAGGGTTATGGGTTATTGGGTTAATTATGGGTGATTAAGGTGGTGATTACTGGGGTATGGGTTTATTATGGGTTAAGGGGTTTATTAATGGGTTTAATGGGTTAGGGTTGATTAATGGGTGATGATTAATGGGTTAGGGTTAGGGTTGATTAATGGGTGATTAATGGGGTTGGGGTTATGGGTTGATTAATGGGTTATATTAATGGGTTAATGGGTTATTAATGGGTGATTACTGGGTGATCAATGGGGTTATTAATGGGTGATTAATGGGTGATTAATGGGTTGGGTGATTAATGGGTATTAATGGGTGATAATGGGTAGGGTTTTAGGGGTTGAATAGTTAATGCAATGGGTGATTAATGGGTTAGGGTTAGGGTTGATTAATGGGTGATTAATGGGTTCCTGTATTACTGGGTTACTTAATGGGTTAGGGTATTAATGGGTGATTAATGGGTTATTAATGGGTGATTAATGGGTTATATATGGTTAGGGTTAGGGTTGATTAAGGGGTGATTAATGGGTTAGGGTTAGGGGTGATTAAGGGTGGATTATTTGGGTTAGGATTAATGGGTGATTGGGTGATTAATGGGTGATTAATGGGTTATTAATGGGTGATTAATAGGTAATTAATGGGTGATATTAATGGGTGGGTTAATGGGTGATTAATGGGTGATTAATGGGTGATTAATGGGTATGGGTTATTATGGGTTAGGGTTGATAATGTTGTGGTGATTAATGGGTTAATGGGTTAGGGTTGATTAATGGGTTATTAATGGGTGATTAATGGGTTAGGGTTGAATGGTTGATTAATGGGTTGGGTTATTAAATGGGTTATGGGTTAGGGTTAGGGTTATTAATGGGGTGATTAATGGGTTAGGGTTATTAAGGGTTAATGGGTTAACGGGTTAATGGGTTAATGGGTTATGGGTAATGGGTTGATTAATGGGTGATTAATGGGTTATTAATGGGTGATTAATAGGTTAATTAATGGGTTTTATAATGGGTGATTAATGGGTTATTAATGGGTGATTAATGGGTGATTAATGGGGGGTGGGTTGATATGGGTGATTAATGGGTGATTATGGTGTCATGGGTAATGGGTTAGGTTGATTTAATGGGTTAGGGTTGCTTAATATGGGTTGTTAATGGGTTATTAGGGTGAATGGGTATTAATGGGTGATTAATGGGTTTTAATGGGTGATAATGGGTTAATGGGTGATTAGAATGGGTTATTAATGGGTTATTAATGGGTGATTAATGGGTTTGGGGATTAATGGGTCATTAATGGGTGATTAAGGGTTAATGGGTGGGTGATTCAATGGGTTATTAATGGGTGATTAATGGGTTATGGGTAAAAATGGGTTGATTAATGGGGATTAATGGGGGGTGATTATGGGTGATGGGTGATTAATGGGTGGATTTAATGGGTGATTAATGGGTGGTCAATGGGTTATTAATGGGTGATCAATGGGTTATTAATGGGTGATTAATGGGTTATTAATGGGTGATTAATGGGTGATTAATGGGTGATCAATGGGTTATTAATGGGTGATCAATGGGGTGATTAATGGGTGATTAATGGGCGATTAATGGGTGATTAATGGGTGATTAATGGGTTATTTACAGTTTTACTGATACACTCTCACCTCAGCGGCGTTACTGTTACTATAGTAAGAACTGACACACAGGGACCTGTGAAATTCTCTTCAAAGTGTGTGTGTGTGTGTGTGTGTTAGGAGGAGTCTCCAGAGTGTGTATATCAGGCAGAAGTGAAGCTGGAACTTTTTCACAGCTTCACTGCTTTACTGTTTGTCAGAATAGAAATTTTACTCTGATCAACTAGACAGACAGACGGACAGAAAAACAGACAAAAAGACAGACAGAAAGAGAAACAGACAGAAACATAGACAGACAGACAGGAAGACAAAGATAAAAAAATAGAAAGAAAGAAAAGCAGAAATATAGACAGAAAGAAGAACAAAAAATAGACAAACAGTTAAACAGACAGACAGACAAACAAACAAAAAACTGGACAGACAGACACACAGAGAGACAGACAGAAATGTTTATGCAGTACAGGAATTAAAGCTGAGAGAATCAAGCTTCATAAACACTGAATTATAAATTTATAAATATAGAGGGGAATAATCTGTCAGAGTTTCATCACAGCATTGTAAGAGGAATAATTCATCACACACACACACACACACACACACACACACACACACACACACACACAGGTTGAGCTGTATAATAAATCTGGTAATGTAAGTTGAGAGCGTTACTTACTGCGTTTCTCTCTCACTCTTTATTAGATTAAAGCAGTGATGGACGGTGGCCCTCAGGGACAGTTCTCTCTCTCTTACACACACACACACACACACACACACACACACTCACACACTCACACACTGTCACACACTCTTAGTGTTTCCCTGGCTGTGGTTTGATAAAGGTCTGAACTTCAGAGTGATTTACTAAAATGCCACAGAGTTCCCAGGCTGGGGTTTAATAACGAGTTCATTGATGACTATCAATTAAATAAAGATAATTAACATTCATGTCTTAAAATGATATAAAATGAATTAAATTAATGAATTGATAAATTAGTTTAATTTAAATAAATCACTTTAAATGAATCAAATGAATCAGTTCTCATTGTTATAATCAACTGACAAATTAATCCTATTCAAAGACACACACACACACAAACACACACACACACACACACACACTTAATGACCTACTTACTTCGCCTTTCCAACTCTCCATTATATTTAGAAGCCTCTGATTCTTTTCATCTTTTCATCAATTCATCTCAAATACAATTGATTTACTGGCACAAATGAATCACTTTGTTTGATTCTTTTTCAAAAATTTGATTCAAACCGAATGAAATACTTTTTTTTTTTTTTTTTTTTTTTTTTTTTCCTGTGAGTTTTCAGTGATTCACAGGAGTCATTCGCCTGAAGTGATTCGTTTATAAGAATTAATTCACTTGATTCACTAAAATTAATCAGCATTTGATTTGTTCATAATGTGAATCAATTCACTCAGTTCATTTAAATGGACAGATTTTAAAATCTTTAATTTAGGTATCTTTACCTGTGAAATCTCTTCTGCTGCTTCTCTCTCTCTCTCTCCTCTCTCTCTCTCTCTCTCTCTCTCCCTCTCCCTCTCCTCTCTTCTCCTCTCTCTCTCTCTCTCTGTCTCTCTCTCTCTCTCCTCCCCTCTCTCTGTCCCTCCCCTTCCTCTCTCCTCTCCTCCCGCTCCACCTCCCCTCTCATCTTTTCTCTCTCTCTCTCTCTCTCTCTCTCTCTCCCTCCCTCTCCCCCTCCCTCTCCCTCGTCTCGCTCCCCGTCTCTCTCTCGCTCTCTCTTTCTCAATCAAGTCTCTCACTACTCTTTTCAAAAGTCTTTCTCTCTCTCTTTCTCTCTCTTTTGTATCTTTTTCTTTCTCTCTCTCTCTCTCTCTCTCTCACACTTCTTTCTTTCTTTATCTCTCTCTCTCACTCTCTCTGTGTGTCTCTCTGCCCTACATAATTGTAACCACTCCATCATGTCTGTTGCCTAGCGATGACTCTTTGCACGGGCAGCGGGTTCACACACACACACACACACACACACACACACACACACACACACACACACACCACACACACACACACACACTGCCCTGTACACATTTAAAATCCAAATGGTGTGGACATTTTCCTTATTACCACAATATGACCTCTGTGCAACTGGCAAAGGGCACCTGTGGGTGTGTGTGTGTGATTGTGTGGGGGCAGTCAAGCAAGGTGTTAAACACTATCTATGCTACTCAAGCTCAACGGAAGAGGAACACACACACACATTCTCGGGTTACACTCAAAGCTTTTGCTAGCGATTAGCCTCGGCTTCATGACAGCAATCTGAAATCAAATCAACATCGACCAGTTTACTGGCTGCAATTGCGGCACAGACACACACCACACACACACACACAGTCCACTACAGAAATTTCTAATGTAAGTATTTATTAAAGTTATCAATATGTTTCTTGATCCGCTACTTGTTTCGGCATTTTGGCTGATTTTTATTGGAAAAGGGGGAAAAACATTTATAGAAATATTGTGTAGCTCCGCCCCCATTGATAAAGCTGATGTTCCCTGCCACATTATAGGGTGGCGCTGACAGAACTGTGACTCCGCCCGCAGGAGGCGGTCCGATCATGAGTCGCTTCCTGCATAATGACACCACCACCACCATCGGGCGTCCCAGTGACTGGTGGTATGGTGGTGTCAGCATAAAAGGTTTTTAGGAAACTTTGTGTTAACACCAAAAACATGATTGAGTCATTATGCAAATAAGCATATTAAAATTTGCATATTGAGTGAATTTGTAGCAATGCAGTGTGTTTGTATGGAACCTCCTGTCAATCACTCAGGAGTAAAACCACATTGGTGTGTAGTGATTTACTGCATTCCAATGTTATAAATCACTTATTATAGTGCTGCTGTCTGAAACACTGAAACACCGAAAAAGACTGAAAGACTGAAAAAGACGGAAAGACTGAAGGACGTCTTAGACAAATTTAGGTCAGAAATGGCAGAACACTAAATGAGGACCTGTTGAATCTGTGTTTGGAGGACAGGGCTAATTAAACCACAGCTATTAATAAAGTGTGGGGAAGAGAGAGACACAGGGAGAGAAAGACAGGACAAAGAGAGACAGACAGGTATTGTAAAATTCGGACCCTCACAACCCCCGATGTGTAACAGTTTCCTCACACATGCCAACAGAGTCTTTAACACTCAGAACTGAACAACTAACTAAAACACACACACACACACACACACACACACACACTTTAATGTTTAATCCATGCTGCGGTTTATTATTTGCACAATTTAATTCTATCTGCACATCATTCGATAAACTGAACGGTGCAATTTAATCAACTGTTTTATTTTTGTATTGTTTATTTTGCACTGTTTGGAGTAATGTAAGTAATGTTAGTAATGTTAGTAATGTAAGTAATGTAAGTAATGTTAGTAATGTAAGTAATGTAAGTAATGTAAGTAATGTTAGTAATGTTAGTAATGTAATGTTAGTAATGTAATGTTAGTAATGTAAGTAATGTTAGTAATGTAAGTAATTTAAGTAATGTATGTAATGTAAGTAATGTTAAGTAATGTTAAGTAATGTTAGTAATGTTATGTAATGTAATGTAATGTAATGTTAGTAATGTTAGTAATGTAGGTAATTTAAGTAATGTTAAGTAATGTTGTAATGTAGTAATTTAGTAATGTAATTAAGTAATGTAAGTAATGTTAGTAATGTAAGTAATGTAAGTAAATTAAGTAATGTAAGTAATGTAGTAAGTAGTAAGTACGTAAGTAGTAATGTAAGTAATTTAAGTAATGTAATAATGTTAGTAATGTAAGTGTATGTTAGTAATGTAAGTAATTTAAGTAATGTAGTAATGTTAGTAGTAATAAGTAATGTAAGTTTACGTAATGTAGTAATGTAAGACTTGTATGTAATGTATGTAATGTTAGTAATGTAATAAGTGTAAGTAATAGTAATGTAATGTAAATGTAAGTAATTTAAGTAATGTAAGTAATGTAGTAACTGTTAGGTAATGTTAATGTAGTAGTAATGTATGTAATGTAGTAATGTAAGTAATTTAAGTAATGTAGTAATGTTAGTAATGTAAGTAATTTAAAGTAATTTAAGTAATGTAAATGGTTAAGTAATGTAAGTAATGTAAGTAATGTTAGTAATGTTAGTAATGTAAGTAATGTTAGTAATGTTAGTAATTTAAGTATGTAAGTAATGTTATTAATTTTAGTATGTAAGTAATGTTCATGTAGTAATGTAAGTAATGTAAGTAGTAAGTAGTAAGTAATGTATGTAATGTCTTTTATTGTTATGCATCTTTGCACCATCCATAACTATCTATTATACACTTCTGTATATTCCACCCATATTTACTCTGTATTTACTCTTCAATACATCCATAATTATCTATTATACACTTCTGTATATTTCCACCCATATTTACTCTGTATTTACTCTCTCATACAAACACTTGTATATATGATGCATATCCATATGTATATACCCATTATGTCATTCTTTGCCTGCTATAACCGTATCATATTTATAGATACCATATATACCATATATACACACTACTGCACCCTTCTGTACATTATTCACCCTCACCTCTGTACTTATAACCCCATACCCTATTTATTACACTGATATTTATTGTAAATAAGCCCACTTATGCACTTCTGGTTAGATGCGAACTGCATTTCATTGGCTCTGTACACGTACCTTACACAATGACAATAAAGTTAAATCTAATCTAATCTAATCTAATCTAATCTAATCTAATCTAATCTAATCTAATCCTAATGTTAGTAATGTTAGTAATGTAAGTAATGTAAGTAATGTTAGTAATGTAAGTAATGTTAGTAATATTTTATTGTTTATGACGTTATTTTATCGTTTATTGTGTTATTATATTGTTATTTTATTGCAGCAGGTTTGCAGACGTGCACTTTATGTTTTTCTCCATTGATTCTCGGGTTTTTAACTCTTTGTTGTTCTTCTGTTTTTTGGTGCTTTGTTATTTTTGGTTCTTGGTTTATTTTACCTGTCTGACTGTGGAGAAATGCTGTTTTACACAGACATCTGTCTCACTCTCCTCTCTGATAAACACGTCTTACTCTCGTCTCAGGACATTTCTGTATGTCCTTTTCTTTGACTCACCTGAGGGACTGAATCATCTGATGGCTGTCTCCTTTAATGACAGTGCACATGGTTGCCTCCACACACACACTCACACACACACACATAGATAGTTGAAGTGCTTTTGGCAATTTTAAGAAAGAAACAATGTTACAACACACGCACACACACACACACACACACACACACACACACAGATAGTTGAAGTGCTTTTGGCAATTTTAAGAAAGGAACAACACACACACCTGCATACATACACTCTTAGTCTCTCTTTTACACACACACAAACACACACACTCACACACGCACACAGTACTGAAGATCGTTAAACTGCTTCTGGCAATTTTGCCACTGGCTTTAAGAAGGGAACAATATTGCAACACTCTCTCACACACACACACACACACACACACACACACACATACATGCATACACTCTTAATCTCTCTCTCCTGCAGCTGATTGGCTGGTCTCGTGCTCTGCAGATGCCCTCAGCTCTTCCAGAACCAGAACCTGATGAACACTATGAAGTGTTTAAATCAGAATTTTCTATTTTCTCCATAAACCTGGGGTTTAGAACACATAAAGCGCTGACACTGACTGGGGCTCGTCAATGTGTGGACAGAAAGCAACGAGACAGTAACCCAAGTGCTAAAAAGACGCAGCTGAACTCGTTTAATCTCCACATCTGTCA
The DNA here is from genome assembly GCA_005784505.1 of Bagarius yarrelli. Lineage (NCBI taxonomy): Eukaryota > Metazoa > Chordata > Actinopteri > Siluriformes > Sisoridae > Bagarius > Bagarius yarrelli. The sequence goes on from VCAZ01000279.1 coordinate 276,584, forward strand.
CATCTGTGAACAGCCGAACGGCAGTTGGGAATTTTTCTGCTCTTTAACACAAATTTATTGAGAGAAAAATGAAATAAATAATGAATGATCACTGGATGGAAATCCTGAGTGCTTTTACAGGTCTGAGAGTGAGACAGGCGGGATGTGAGACATCCTTTGCTCCCAATTCATATTCCAGAATCATGAGATAATCTTTAGATTTTACACTCCGCCAAGATTTCATAACCAAAAATGGAGATCCGGAGTCGCTGGCGAGGGACGCCTTTCCTTACCGTCGTCCCTGCGTCCTTTTGTCCCTCCATCATTTCATTAAAGGAGTATCATTAAAATCCACTTAACGCCACTCACAGCACCGAAAGACGGAAAGTATGCGGTGGCCCAGCAGCCCCCGGAAAGTCTGAGTCCTCAACATCTGCTTCACATCTGCTTCAAAACACACGACTCCTGCTCACACCGCCGCTACACTGGTCTTTTACAGTCCCCGAGATCAGGACAAGAGACGGCTCAGGTTCAGATTCATAAACACAAACCGGCTTCTGATTCACTTTAATCCTTAACAAACGATTCAGATAAATGATTCGTGATTCAGCTGCAAACAAACAACTCCAGATTTTCATTATCATCAAACTGGAAAGTAAAAATAAAATGAAAATCTGAAGTTTGCAGCTGGTCTCTGATTCTCAGTGTATTCTAATCTATTCTAATCCAATCTGATCTGATCTGATCTAATATCATTTATTTAATCTAATAAAATCGGATCTGATCTAATCCAAAGATGACTATGGCTACCTCTGAACTTTGCCCTATACAAGCAGATGTTTAAAACTGATCTGATTCAACACATTTACGTTTTGAGTAAAATCCGAAGTGATGAAAGGGACAGAAATCATTAATGTTCCGTCACTGAGATCAGCCTTTAATGAAAGAGTGAAAGATGAACAGATACACAGAGTGTTCACTCCGAACGTTCACATTCACACACACACCTCACATGTGAAGATCACAGGACAACAGAGACGTTTATCACAGACACACCTACAATTGGAGCATTTATCCACCCACCAATCCACCTATCCATTCATTCGTTCATTCATCTATCCATTCATTCATTCATCTATCCATTCATTCCTTCTTCTATCTATTGATCTATCCATCCATCTATTAATCCACCCACTCATCTCTCTATTTATCCATCCATATCTATCCAATCATTTATCAATTAATCCGTCATTTATATATCATCCATCTACCTAATTATCCATTCATCCATCAGTCTATTCATTTATATTAATTCATTTACTTGATTGATTGATTGATTAACTGATGGATGAATGAATGGGTTAATTGATCCACCATTTTTATATATTCATTTATCTACCCGACCATCCATCTGTCAATCTATCTATTTATTCTTAATCTATACAAACATCCATCAGTTTAATCATCCATCTATTTATTGGTAATTCCTTTAATTTATCCTCTCTTTCGAACAGTTTTAATTAATTGCTCTTTAAAGCTCTTTATTTTAAAACACTTAATTACACTCCATTTCAGAGCTTCAAAGGTTTTATTGGGTGGTGTTTTAGTGGGTGGTGTTTAAGTGGCTGGAGCTTTAAAAGACAGAGTTTAGTGGGTGGTGTTTTAATGAACAGAGTTTCAGTGGGCAGAGTTTTGGTGAGTGGTAAATTAGTGGGTGGAGTTTTAGTGATTGGAGTTTCAGTGGGCAGAGTTTTGGTGGGCAGAGTTTTGGTGGGCAGAGTTTCAGTGAGTGGGATTATAGTGGGTGGAGTTTTAGTGGCACAAGCGCTTGGAACTGTCTGATTCATAGACACCACTTTCCGCTTCGGTGTGATGAACCTGTGTGAGAAACCATTGAGATGTCTTCTAAATCTGACACAAAACAGCATTAATTACAGGTTCCACTGTGTTTATAAACCCAACGAATGACAATACAACGCACATCTGTATTTTATCCAACCATCAGGACCTCTTTCACACAGAAACACACACATCGTTTGACCAAGACTCTGATCCACTCAGTCGGAGAACAGAAGGATACACAGAAACCAGACCAGAGGCTCAGCAGCAGAGAGAAAGAGAGAGAGGAAGTGAGAGAAGAAGGACAGATAAGTTGATAAGAAGGGGAGGTAGAAAGGTCTACAGAAGATCCTTTTCTTCTTTCCTGAATGACTGTTCAACTACAACATGATGTCACAAAGCGCTCATCAACATGCAGATGTTCATCTACAATAACAGTGCATGAATCCCACAGTGACGGAGCAACAGTAAAAGATCTGCTGCTGGGACGATATTTATAGATGGCAGTTTTAACCCTTGTGGTATATTTGGAACATGGTGGTCTCGGGTTAACTTGAGCCTTCACCATCAGAAATACACCCAATAAACTTTTGGCCTGATGTTGGAAATATGATAAGGAGGAACCGAGGCTGAGAAAATTGCCTTGGTATTTAGACAGTCTTTAGTGTGAATTTCAGCCAATCTGAACAAAGTTAAGAACTTCACAGGTGCTCCATCACCAAAAACTAAACACTACACCAGAAATTCAATTACAGAACAAGAATAAAATGTGACTTACAAGATTTCATCATTCTGGAATTCCAGCAAGCCATGGCAGTCCTCGAAGTCCTCGCCTCCTCCTTTTGCTGTGCCTTCTATGGTCTTGAAGGGAACTGTAACAACACCTCGAGCTCCTGATGTCCGTAGAACCTTCACCTCCATCAAACCGACACTTTCGCTCACGTGCATCACAGGCTCTTCAAAGGTAAAAATTCCGGCATGGTCGTCATCAAATATGGTTACTGTGGCAGTGGAAGGCAAGCCGAGGGTTGCGACAGTGTCCACATGATTGGCTTCCGTGTCCTCTGTCTCATCACTTTCATGAATGATGCGCAAGTTGCTGAGATGGATGTGGAAGTTCTCGTCTTCCTCGAAGATGTCGTCATCGATGATGCCAACACGGATCTCCTTTTGGGTCTCGCCTGGCTTAAACACCACTGTGCCTTCAGTGAATTCGTAGTCTGAGCCTGCATTGGCGCTCCCGTCTTCCGTTCGAAATTCGACAGAAACAGTTTGGTTGAGATCTCCGCCCCGGCGAACCACGTTTACCGCCACTGTTCCACAGTTTCTAGGCACTGATAAGATCCAGGATCAAAATAGATCTTGGAAATGGGATCATTTTCACAGATGTCACTGCGCACCTCATGCATGCTAACGGCTTTCCGTGCTTGATCTGCTGCGTGTTTCTTTAAAATATTTCCAGCTCCGGTCATCAGCCGCGTTGCCTGGCAGCGATAGAATGCTCGGCTTTTCTGCTGTTGGCTGAGAACCTGGTAATTAGCGAGCTCAATCAACTGCTCCATTTCTTTATCCGGATGCTTTTGCTTCAACTCTTTTAAGATCTTTGCCATGTCACGTCTTGCCTCCTCTTCATCCAGATCTTTGTCGTCCAGGTCCAGAGTCAAAGTTCCGTCCAGGAAATCCACAGCATGGGAGTTGAGCATCTTGCCATCCATTTCAATGTCAACTTTGGATGGAAGCGGACGATCTCCTTCCGTTTCAATGATCATCCCGCGGTGCTTGCCGGTTCTGTAGCGTTTGTAGACGTACTTGTAGAAGAGAAGACGACGATCTGCAATCCAGGCGAAAACTACGCAGATGGGGAAAAAGAACAATGTCAGGAGGCCTTCCCAAACTTGTACAACGCCTGGAGAAATAACTGCCAGGATCAGATATAGCCACAGATATGCGAAGATGCTCCAGGCAGCAGTGACAAAGAAGACACGGAGGTGCTTCACCTTACGATGTTCTCCATCAGGAACCACATAGACGCAGATCCCGATAATCACGAACATGTTAAAAGCTGCGCTTCCGACAATAGTGGAAGGTCCAAGATCACCGGCATCAAAGTTATGACCACAGACCTCAATGACGGAAAGCAGAATCTCTGGAGCAGAGGAACCCAGGGCCATGAGGGTGAGATTGGACACTGTCTCATTCCAGATGCGTACAGTGGTGGTGGTGGTTTCTCCGTTGGGTTTTTTAATGGTGATCTCTCTCTCCTGAGATGTGATCACCTCAATGGATGCCATGAAGCGATCTGCAATGATGGAAACCCCAAGGAACATGTAAACCAACGCCACAAAGTACACTGTGGCCCGTGCCACCTTGTCCCCGAATGAGGGGTTCTGTGGTTCCCACACTGGGAGAATGACTCCAGGGGCACACTTGACCAAACCCCCGCAAGTCCCTGATTTGTTGGAATGGTCAAAGCTGAAATGATCCTGAACCTTTTCTGCCGTCACATGATGGATGCTGCAGAGCAATGTCATCACTACTGCGAGACACTGGATGCCTGTGGAGAGGAACGAGGAAACCTCTGAATGCTTCATCATTCTGCCGTGGTTAAAAAGTGAACCGTCTGCTTCTGTGGAAACCTGCAGAGGGACGAGAACATGGCAGAAAAGCGAATGAGTGCAGGAAAGAGAGAAGAGAAGGAATGTGATTGAAAGAGAGATATTAAAGCAGAGCATTGCTGCTGTCACAGACAGGCCAGAGCTCAACGACGACTAATCGACGACTGATCGACGTCTCCGTTAACGCGGCGCTCTGCTGATTTGACACATGGGAACAAGAAAGAAACACAATTATTATTTTGCAATATTTTGGCGAATTAATTCCCTGACTTGCACTCACTTGTGCACGTAGAGTTTGTGCTGGGACAGCGGTGGGATATAGAGGAGCGCGAGAGTGGGGAATGCCTCCGATATACGCCTGCAGGGGCGCGCGCACACACACACACACACCTCACCTATAGGCTTTTAAATATAATCCATTTAACAAACGCCGATAAGGGAATACCACACTCACTCAAACACACACACACGCACACACACACACACACACACACACACACACGCAATCCCACTGCTGTTAACGGTAACCCTTTCATTTAAAATGACATCAAAATAATAAAAGACTTTTAACGTTAATGTATAAGTTTATAATAAAAAAAAAAAAAAAATTAAATATATTAAAGCCCATTAAAGAGTTAATTACGACGCGTATTTGATCAG
>VCAZ01000279.1:286676-309176 GCA_005784505.1 Bagarius yarrelli
CACCTTCTATATACCTTTAGAACTCACCCAGATCATCTCGTTCTAATAAACACAGTTGTAAGTTTCTACATTCTGAGTTGTACTAAGAACCTGAAACCTGAAGGAACTTTTAGATTATTAGATATTTAAGGGTTTAAACCTCCTTTGAGAGAGAAACACTCTGTCATTTGGTTACACTTAAAGTCTTGTGGTCTGTAGGGTTCTAGATTTTAAGGAGGTTCTGAAATATCCAAATCTTCTAAGATAACTAGATTTTGTTTATCTGAAAGCTCCCATTAGAATCCACACCTGATGTCACTCAATCATCAATTCTCTTTTGGAGAAACACCCTGGTCATGAAGAACGTCTAAGCTCTGGAAAAAAACCTCCATCTTAGAGAACTTCTTGTTCCTGGAGAACCTAATATAAATATAAAATGATCTAATCTAAAAAAATATTGCATAACATAAACATATATGTATTTATGCAAATGAAGTATTAATGAAAATCCATGAGCTCTAATGGGTCCTGCTGCTGCTGTAAACTTAAAACTGAGAGGAAAGCAAGATTTAGGGACATAATAGAGAGAGAAAGAGAAAGAAATAGAGAGGAAGAGAAAAAGAGAGAGACAGATGAGAGAATGATGAAAATAAGGTAAAGAAGCAAGTTTAGTCACAAAATACAAAAGAATGACAGAACAATAAAAGGACACACGAGTGACAGACAGAGAAAATATGCATGTGCATTGTGCAGCAGTGGTCAACAGTGGTCACAAGTGACAGATGATCCAATTGGGTGAAAAGCAGTGTTCACAGTGGACAAACCGCCAGATTAGCACAGGGACACATACACAGTGTGATGTAAGTGTGTTGAGTGTGTTGTGTGAGTGTGTACTGTGTACTGTGTGTGAGTGTGTACTGAGTGTGTGAGTGTGTACTGTGTGTAGTGAGTGTGTGAGTGTTGAGTAGTGTGTTAGTGTGTAGTGTGTGTGTGAGTGTGTAGTGTGTACAGTGTGTAGTGAGTGTGTTGTAGTGTGTAGTGAGTGTGTGTGTGTGAGTGTGTGTGTGTAGTGAGTGTGTTGTGAGTGTGTAGTGAGTGTGTAGTGAGTGTGTAGTGAGTGTGTTGTGAGTGTGTAGTGAGTGTGTACTGAGTGTGTACTGAGTGTGTTGTGAGTGTGTACTGAGTGTGTAGTGTGTGTAGTGAGTGTGTGTGTGACAGTGAGTGTGTTGTGAGTGTGTACTGAGTGTGTTGTGTTTGTGAGTTGTGTGAGTGTGTACTGAGTGTGGTTGAGTGTTTACTGAGTGTGTAGTGTGTGTAGTGTGTAGTGTGTGTGAGTGTGTGAGTGTGTAGTGTGTACTGAGTGTGTTGTGAGTGTGTGTGAGTGTGTGTATCTGAGTGTGTGTGAGTGTGTGTAGTGTGTACTGTGTGTGAGTGTGTAGTGTGTACTGTGTGTTGTGAGTGTGTAGTGATGTGTAGTTGTTTACTGAGTGTGTTGAGTGTAGTGTGTGTTTGTGAGTGTGTGACTGAGTGTGGTTGTGAGTGTGTGTGAGTGTGTACTGAGTGTGTTGTGAGTGTGTACGTGAGTGTGTGTGAGTGTGTTACTGAGTGTTGTGAGTGTGTTGTGTGTACTGAGTGTGTTGTGAGTGTGTTGAGTGTGTAGTGTGTAGTGTGTACTGAGTGTGTTGTGAGTGTGTGTTGTGTAGTGTGTGTGTGTGTGTGTGTGTGAGTGTGTGTGTTGTGAGTGACTGTGTGTGAGTGTGTATGGTGTGTGTGTGAGTGTGTATGAGTGTGGTAGTGAGTGTTGTACTGAGTGTGTTGTGAGGGTGTGTAGTGAGTGTTGTGAGTGTTTAGTGAGTGTGTACTGAGTGTGTGTGTAGTGTGAGTGTGTTGTGTGAGTGTTAGTGAGGTGTAGTGGTGTGTGTGAGTGTTGTACTGAGTGTGTTGTGAGGGGTTGTGAGAGTGTGTGAGATGTGTGTACTGAGTGTGTACTGAGTGTGTACTGTGAGTGTGTTTAGTGAGTGTGTGTTGTGAGTGTGTAGTGTGTAGTGTACTGAGTGTGTGTGTTGGTGTGTTCTGGTGTGTGGTGAGTGTGTACTGAGTGTGTTGAGTGTGTTTGTGTAGTGGTTTTGTGAGTGGTGTTGTGAGTGGTGTGAGTGTGTAGTGTGTAGTGAGTGTGTACTGAGTGTGTGTGAGTGTGTTTAGTGAGTGTGTGAGTGTTGGTACTGAGTGTGTACTGAGTGTGTTGTGAGTGTCTGGAGTGTGTAGTGTGTAGTTGTAGTGAGTGTTGTACTGAGTGTGTTGTGTGTGTTGTAGTGTGTAGTGTTGTTTGAGTGTGTACTGAGTGATGTGTGTGTGTACTGAGTGTACGTGTGTGTTGTGAGTGTGTACTGAGTGAGTGTTGTGAGTGTGTACTGTACTGAGTGTGTTGTGACTGAGTGTGTGAGTGTGAGTGTTGTGAGTGAGTGTGTACTGAGTGTGTTGTGAGTGTGTGTAGTGTGTTGTGTGTGTAGTGAGTGTGAGTGTGTTTTACTGAGTGTTGAGTGTGTTGAGTGTGTAGTGTGTAGTGAGTGTGGAGTGAGTGGTACTGAGTGTGTGTGAGTGATGTGTTGAGTGGTTGTACTGAGTGTGTGACTGTGAGTGTGTTGTGAGTGTGTAGGAGTGTGTAGTGGGGTGAGTGAGTGTGTGGGAGTGTGTACTGAGTGTGTGAGTGAGTGTGTGTGAGTGTGTAGTGAGTGTGTACTGAGTGAGTGTGTTGTGTGGTAGTGTGTTAGTGAGTGTTGAGGTGTGTTGTAACTGAGTGTGTTGTGAGTGTGTTTGTGAGTGTGTTGTAGTCTGAGTGTGTACTGAGTGTGTTGAGTGTGTGTGTGTGACTGAGTGTGTAGTGGTTAGTGTGTTGTGACTGTGAGTGTGTGTGGGAGTGGTTTACTGAGTGTGTTGTGAGTGTGTGGAGTGTGTAGTGTGTACTGTGTTGTGAGTGTGTTGTGAGTGTGTAGTGTTGTACTGTGAGTGTGTTGAGTGAGTGTGTACTGAGTGTGTTGTGATGTGGTAGTGTTGTGAGGTGCTACTGTGTTGTGAGTGTGAGAGTGTGTACTGAGTGTGTATGTGTGTAGTGAGTGGTGTACTGAGTGTGTGTTGAGTGTTGTGTTAGTGTGTAGTGTGTAGTGTGGACTGAGTGTGTTGTGAGTGTGTGTAGTTGAGTGTGTAGTGTGTTGTAGTGACTGTGTGTTGTGAGTGAGTGTGTGAGTGTGTTGTGAGTGTGTTGTGTGTGTGTGTGAGTGTGTGTGAGTGTGTAGTGTGTGTGTGTGTGTGAGTGTGTGTGAGTGTGTACTGAGTGTTGTGAGTGAGTGACTGAGTGTGTTGAGAGTGTGTTTGAGTGAGTGTTTTGAGTGTGAGTGTGTGGTACTGAGTGTGTAGTGAGTGTGTAGTGAGTGGTTGTGAGTGTTGTAGTGAGTGTAGTGAAGTGTGTACTGAGTGTGTTGTGAGTGTGTGTTGTGACTGAGTGTGTTGTGTGAGTGTTGGTAGTGGAGTGTGTACTGAGTGTGTAGTGTTGTACTGAGTGTGTTGTGTGAGTGTGTAGTGTGTAGTGTGGTACTGAGTGAGTGTGTGAGTGTGTAGAGGTGTTTATGTGTGTGTGTGTGTCTTGAGTGTGTACTGTGAGTGTGTACTGAGTGTGTGAGTGGTGTGTTACTGAGTGTGTTGAGTGAGTGTGTTGGAGTGTGTTGTGAGTGTGTGTAGTGAGTGTGTGTTGTGTAGTGTGTTGTGTAGTGATGTGTACTGAGTGTGTTGTGAGTGTGTGTGAGTGTGTAGTGAGTGTGTTGTGAGTGTGTACTGAGTGTGTTGTGAGTGTGTACTGAGTGTGTTTAGGTGCTGAGTGTGTTGTGAGTGTGTTGTGAGTGTGTACTGAGTGTGTTGTGAGTGTGTACTGAGTTGTGTGAGTGTGTGTAGTGAGTGTGTACTGAGTGTGTTGGAGTGTGTTACTGAGTGTAGTGATGTGTAGTGTGTGTGTGTGTTGTGAGTGTGTTGTTGACTGAGTGTGTGTGTAGTGTGTGGTAGTGTGTAGTGTGTTACTGAGTGTGTTGTGAGTGTGTGAGTATGTAGTGCTGAGTGTGTTTGAGTGTGGTAGTGAGTGTGTACTGAGTGTGTTGTGAGTGTGTAGTGACTGGTGTGTGTAGTGGTGTGTTGAGTGTAGTGTGTACTGAGTGGTGTGTGAGTGTGTAAGTGTGCTGAGTGTGTGTGAGTGTGTAGTGAGTGTGTAGAGTGTGTAGTGAGTGTGTTGTGAGTGTGTAGTGAGTGTGTGAGTGTGTGAGAGTGAGTGATGTTGTGCGAGTGAGTGGTACTGAGTGTGTTGTGAGTGTGTAGTGAGTGTGTTGTGTGTGTGTACTGTAGTGTGTGTGTGTGTAGTGGTGTGTGAGTGTGTGAGTGTGTTGTGTGAGTGTGTTGTGAGTGTGTGTAGTTGAGTGTTGTAGTGAGTGTGTTGTGGAGTGTGTACTGAGTGTGTGTGAGTGGTGTACGGTGTGTGGTTGAGAGTGGTGTACTGAGTGAGTGTGTACTGAGTGTGTTGTGTGTAGTGAGTGGGTGTGTGTGTGTAGTGAGTGTGTAGTGAGTGTGTTGTGAGTGTGTAGTGTGTGTACGAGTGTGTAGTGTGTGTGTGTGTGTAGTGAGTGTGTTGTGAGTGTTACTGAGTGTGTGTGTGAGTGTGTTTACTGAGTGTTTAGTGAGTGTGTGTACTGAGTGTGTGTTCTGTGTTACTGAGTGTGTTGTGTGTTGTAGTGTGTACTGAGTGTGTGTGAGTGTGAGTGTGTAGTGAGTGTGTGTGACTGAGTGTGTTGTGAGTGTTGTGTGAGTGTGTAGTGAGTGTGTTGTGAGTGTGTAGTGAGTGTGCTGTGTTGGGAGTGTGTTGTGTTGAGTGTGTTGTGAGTGTGTACTGAGTGTGTGTACTGAGTGTGTTTACTGAGTGTGTTGTGAGTGTGTAGTGAGTGTGTTGAGTGTGTAGTGTGTACTGAGTGTGTTGTGAGTGTGAGTGAGTGTTGTGAGTGTGCTTAGTGTGTTGTGAGTGTGTTGTGAGTGTGTAGTGTTACTGAGTGTGTGTGAGGTGTGTACTGAGTGAGTTGTGAGTGTGTTGTGAGTGTGTGTGAGTGTGCTGTGTGAGCGAGTGTGAGTGTTAGTGAGTTGTGTAGTGAGTGTGTAGTGAGTGATGGTGTAGTGAGTGTGTTGTGAGTGTGTACTGATGTGTGTGTGAGTGTGTAGTGAGTGTGTACGAGTGAGTGTGTAGTGAGTGTTGTGGTGTGACTGTGGTGTGAGTGTACTGAGTGTGTTGTGAGTGTGTTGTGAGTGTGTTGTGAGTGTGTACTGAGTGTGTGTTTGTGGTAACTGAGTGTGAGTGTGTAGTGTGTGTGTGAGTGTGTAGTGTGAGTGTGTAGTGAGTGTGTTGTGAGTGTGTAGGTGTAGTGGTAGAGTGTGTAGTGAGTGTGTAATGAGTGTGTGTGTTGTAGTGAGGTGTTAGTGAGTGGTGTGTTTGAGTGTTGTGTGGAGTGTGTACTGTGAGTGTTGTAGTGTGAGTGTTGTAGAGTGTGTAGTGTGTAGTGTGTTGTGAGTGGTGAGTGTGTATGAGTGGGTTGTTGTGTAGTGTGTTGTGAGTGTGTAGTGTGTGAACTGTGTGTGTGTTGTGAGTGTGTTGTAGTGAGTGTGTACTGAGTAGTGCTGAGTGTGTGAGTGTAGAGTGTGTTGTGAGTGTGTACTGAGTGTGTGAGTGTGTGAGTGTGTTGTGAGTGTGTTGAGTGAGTGTGTGAGTGTGTAGTGTGTGTGAGTGTTGTGAGTGTGTACTGAGTGTGTTGTGAGTGTGTTGTGTGTGAGTGTGAGTGTGTACTGAGTGTGTGTGTGAGTGTGAGTGTGTGTACTGTGTGTGAGTGTGTGTTGTGTGAGTGTGTAGTGAGTGTGTAGTGAGTGTGTGTTAGTGTGTAGAGTGTGACTGAGTGTGTACTGAGTGTGTTGTGTGTGTGGTGTGTAGTGAAGTGTTGTGGAGTGTGTAGTAAGTGTGGAGGTGGTGTGTTACTGAGTGTGTTTGTGAGTGAGTGTGTTGAGCGTGTGTGTTTTGTGAGTGTGTAGTGTGTAGTGAGTGTGTAGTGAGGGTGTTGTGAGTGAGTGTGTGGTGAGTGTGTATGAAGTGTGTTTGTGACTGAGTGTGTGTGTGAGTGTGTACTGAGTGTGTTGTGAGTGGAGTGTGTTGTGTAGTGTGTACGAGTGTGTACTGAGTGTGTTGTGAGTGTGTTGTGACGATGTGTAGTGTATACTGTGTAGTGTGTAGTGTGTAGTGAGTGTGTAGTGAGTGTGTACTGAGTGTGTTTAGTGTACTGAGTGTGTGTGTGTTGAGTGTGTGAGTGTGAGTGTGTGTGAGTGTGTAGTGTGTAGTGAGTGTGTGTGTGTTGAGTGTGTGTTGTAGTTGTGTGAGTGTGAGTGAGTGTGTGTGTGTAGTGTGTGTAGTGTGTGTACTGGTGTACTGGTGTGTAGTGTGTGTGAGTGTGTAGTGAGTGTGTTGTGTGTTGCTGAGTGTGTGTACGTGTGAGTGTGTGTGAGTGTGTACTGAGTGTGTTGTGAGTGTGTTGTGAGTGTGTAGTGTGTGTACTGAGTGTGTAGTGTGTACTGAGTGTGTGAGTGTGTACTGAGTGTGTTGTGAGTGTGTAGTGAGTGTGTACTGAGTGTGTACGAGTGTAGTGAGTGTGTACTGAGTGTGTTTGAGTGAGGTGTAGTGAGTGTGTAGTGAGTGGTACTGTGTGTAGTGTGTGTGGTGTGTTGAGTGTGTGTGAGTGTGTGTAAGTGTGTTGTGAGTGTGCTGTGAGTGTGTACTGAGTGTGTTGTGAGTGTGTAGTGAGTGTGTAGTGAGTGTGTTGTGAGTGTGTTGTGAGTGGCTGAGTGTGTTGTGAGTGTGTACTGAGTGTGTTGTGAGTGTGTAGTGTGTAGTGATGAGTGTGTTGTGGAGTGTGTTGTGAGTGGTTGTGAGTGTGTGTGTTGTGGTACTGAGTGTGTACTGTGAGTGTGTATGTGTAGTGTGTGTAGAGTGTGAGTGTGTTGTGTGTTGTGAGTGTGTTGTGAGTGTGTAGTGTGTTGTGAGTGTGGTTGTGAGTGTGTGAGTTTTTATTACAATAAATAATTTTTACTTCTTTCATCCAAAAATTAAACTAAAGCTGTTTGAAGGCGTTATGAATGGAAACGAATTCAGATCACCCCCCCACACACACACACACACACACACACACACACACACACACACACACACACACACATCCTCTCCTGAGTAATTGGAACCTTTCACATGGTTACAGCTTTGACTTCATTCATTTTTTACACCACACATCGCTGTCCATCTTCATCCACCATCATCCTAATTCATTATTTATCATCTGTCTCCATCCATCGCTATCTCTCACTCCATTATCTCCATCCACCCTTTCCATCTCCATACATCTATCTTCATTCGTCTTCATCCATTATCATATGTCTATCTATCACCATCGAACTCAATGCAGCTCCATCCATCACTGTTTATCTCCATCTACATCCATTTAACTTTATCTATCACTTCAATCACAGGTCATCACATCCATCACCATCCTTTATTCATCCATCTTTATCCATCTCTATCCATCACTGTCTACCTTCATCCATCTCCATATATTATCCTCCATCTTCATCCATTTCATCTCATTCTACTGTAATGTACAACCTTCATATTTCATATTTCCCACATCATAGATAGACAAACCGTGTGTGTGTGTGTGTGTGTATCTGTGTGTAATTATGACTCCTAGTACTGGGGGTTGTAGTCCATGGCGGCCATGTTTGTAGTCCAATCTGCACTCCAGGTAGGAGGAGTTTAAACACTTTATCACTTTACTAAAGATTTTAATAAATTATATAACAGAAGCGTCAGCAGGCATGAGAGTTTGTGTGTGTGTGTGTGTGTGTGTGTGTGTGTGTGTGTGTGACAGACTCAAGGCCAGCTGTGCTGTCATCTGCAGATGGAAGCGGAGATGATCAGAATAAAGCAGAAAAAAGACGGAGAGACAGATGAGTGTAAGAAGAGATGAATATGACACTCAGTTCCGCTGTGTGTGTGTGTGTGTGTGTGTGTGTGTGTGTGTGTGTGTGTGTGTGTCTTTCACCCATCCATAGAAAGAGAAATATGAATTTAATTCAAATGAATAAAGTTAAAGAGAGGACTAAAAAAAGAAAAGAGGATTGAGTCAAACAGACAGAGAAAAAGACAGACAGATGAAAAAAAATATAGACAGATAGACAGACAGAAAGACAGACAGACCAAAAAGAGACAGTAAGAGTAGAAGTCTGATTAGGATATAGATGGAGATAGACAGTGATGGGTGTAGCTGCTATATGTTAGATGGTGATAGATAGAAATGGATGGAGATAACTGAATGAGGAGATGTTTGGAGATGGAGAATGATTAATGGAGATGAATAATAAGGAGATGTTTGGAGATGGAGAATGATTAATGGAGATGAATAAGGAGATGTTTGGAGATGGAGAATGATTAATGGAGAGATGAATAAGGAGATGATGTTTGGAGATGGAGAATGATGAATGGAGATGAATGAGGAGATGTTTGGAGATGGAGAATGATGAATGGAGATGAATGAGGAGATGTTTGGAGATGGAGAATGATTAATGGAGATGAATGAGGAGATGTTTGGAGATGGAGAATGATGAATGGAGATGAATGAGGAGATGTTTGGAGATAGAGAAATGATGAATGGAGATGAATAAAGAGAGATGTTTGGGAGATGGAGAATGATTAATGGAGATGAATAAGGAGATGTTTGGAGATGGAGATGTTTGGAATGATGAATGGAGATGAATAAAGAGATGTTTGGAGATGGAGAATGATGAATGGAGATGAATGAGGAGATGTTTGGAGATGGAGAATGATTAATGGAGATGAATGAGGAGATGTTTGGAGATGGAGAATGATGAATGGAGATGAATGAGGAGATGTTTGGAGATGGAGAATGATGAATGGAGATGAATGAGGAGATGTTTGGAGATGGAGAATGATGAATGGAGATAATAAAGTGAGAGATTGAGATGGATGGAGACAGATTAATGACAGAAAAGGAAATTGTGTAAATTATGTTAATACTGTTTGTTGACTACAGTTCAGCGTTTGACACCATAATTCCTTGAAGGTTCTAAGACGTAAACCATGCCTCTGGCAGTGGATCTCCAACTTCCTGATTGACAGATCACAAACAGTTTGGATAGGCAAACATTTTACCCTTCCTTACTCTCAGCACTGGAGCCCCACAGGGTTGTGTTCTGAGTCCCCTGATGTACTCAAAATACACTTATGACTGTGTGACCACTTCCAACTCCACCACCATCATTAAGTTTGCTGCTGACACTGTTTTGATAGGTTTGATCTCCAAAAACGCTGAGACAGTCTATCTAGAAGAGATTAGGAACCTGGAGACATGCAGCCAGGCCAACAATCTCCTCCTGAACATCAGTAAAACAAAAGAGTTGATAGTGGACTTCAGCACAAAGCAGGAGAGGACCTATCAGCCTCTCACGATCAATGGGACACCAGTGGAGAGAGTGGACAGTTTTTACACACACACACACACACACACACACACACACACACACACACAGTGATTATACACATTGATTCTCCAAAGGTTCCACGCTGTGAAATTATACACTGTGTGTTATATAAGTAAGGTAACTGTACAGATATTCATTTTAGCCTGCACACACAGACACACACACACACACACACACACACACACACACACACACACTGCGATGGATAAGAGCAGGTAATTACAGTCGTCATTTCAGTGCTCTTTAAGAGTGTGTGTGTGTGTGTGTGTAGGTAGAACGTCTGTGGCTGTCAATCAAACAGAGTGACAAAGGAAGAGTGTTCACCTCCACATCACGCCATCCAAAGAAAGAAAAGGAAGAAATAAAAAAGTGAGAAACTTCAGACAGAAAGGTGTGGAAAAGAAACATTTCTTTATAATGCACCAATTTTCTAAGAAGATAAAATGATTCTCAGATCTTCTTTAAAAAAGTCCTCATTAACAATCAGACACTTATTAACAATCAGACACTCATTAACAATCAGACACTCATTAACAATCAGACACTTATTAACAATCAGACACTCATTAACAATCAGACACTCATTAACAATCAGACACTTATTAACAATCATACCTGACACTTATCACATATTAACAATCAGACACTTATTAACATTAACAATCAGACACTCATTAACAATCAACATTAGACACTTAACAATCAGACACTTATTAACAATCAGACACTCATTAACAATCAGACACTCATTAACAATCAGACACTTATTAACAATCAGACACTCATTAACAATCAGACACTCATTAACAATCAGACACTTATTAACATCAGGACACTTAACAATCAGACACTAATTAACAATCAGACACTATAACATCAGACTTAAACAATCAGACACTCATTAACAGACACTTATTACAATCAATCAGACACTCATTAACAATCAGACACTCATTAACAATCAGACACTTATTAACAATCAGACACTCATTAACAATCAGACACTTATTAACAATCAGACACTCATTAACAATCAGACACTCATTAAATCAATTACAGACACTCATTAACATCAACAATCAGACACTTATTAACAATCAGACACTCATTAACAATCAATCACTTAACAATCAGACATTATTAACATCAGACATCATTAAACATCAGGACACTCATTAAACAATCAGACAATTAACAGAAACTCAGACATAACAATCAGACACTCATTAACAATCAGACACTCATTAACAATCAGACACTCATTAACAATCAGACACTCATTAACAATCAGACACTCATTATTAACAATCAGACACTTATTAAACATCAGACACTCATTAACAATCAGACACCATTAACATCATCAGACACACTCATTAACCCTTAACAATCAGACACTCATTAACATCAGACACTCATTAACAATCATTAACATCAGACACTCAGACACTACATCAGACACTCATTAACAATCACACTTAAAACAATCATCGACACTCATTAACAATCAGACACTGATTAACAATTAGACAACTCATTAACAATCAGACACTGATTAACAATTACACACTAATTAACAATTACACACTAATTAACATCAGACACTTATTAACAATCAGACACTGAACATAACAATCAGATTAACAATTAGACACTCATTAACAATCAGACACTGATTAACAATTACACACTGATTAACAATTACACACTAATTAACATCAGACACTCATTAACAATCAGGACACTGATTAACAATCAGACACTCATTAGCAATCAGACACCACTTAGTTAACAATTCAGACACTCATTAACAATCAGACACTCAGACACTCATTAACAATCAGACACTCACTATTAACAATCAGACACTCATTAACAATTACCCTATTAACAATCAGACATTAACAATCAGATTAACAATCACACTCAGACACTGATTAACAATTTACACACTAACATCAAACAATCGAACACTATAACAAATCAGACACTATTAACAATCAGACACTCATTAAACATCAGACACTCATTACAATCAGACACTGATTAACAATCATTACACTCATTAACAATCAGACACTCAATTAAACAATACAGACAATTATTAACAATCAGACACTCATTAACAATCAGACACTTATTAACAATCAGACACTTTATCAGACTAACAATCCGGACACTATAACAATCAAGATTACACTCATTATTACAATCAACAGACAATCATTAAACATCAGACACTGATTAACACAGCAATCAGACACTGATTAACACATTACACACATAATTAACATCAGACACTGATTAACCAATCAGACACTCATTAGCATCAGACACTTATTAACAATCAGACACTCATTAACAATCAGACACTGATTTACAATTACACACTCATAACACTCAGACACTCATTACACTCATTAACACTCATTAACATCGACACTCATTAACAATCAGACACTGATTAACAATAAGACACTATTTAACAATTACACACTAATTAACATCAGACCGCTCATTAACAATCAGACAATGATTAACAATCAGACACTCATTAGCATCAGACACTTATTAACAATCAGACACTCATTAACATCAGACACTAATTAACATCAGACACTGATTAACAACTAGACAGTTCATTAACAATCAGACACTGATTAACAATTACACACTAATTAAACAATTACACACACTAATTAACATCAGACACTCATTAACAATCAGACACTCATTAACAATCAGACACTCATTAGCATCATCATCAGACACCTATTAACAATCAGACACTCATAAACATCAGACACTCATTAACATCAGACACTCATTAACAATCAGACACTGATTAACAATTACACACTAATTAACAATTACACACTAATTAACTCATTAACAATCAGACACTCATTAACAATCAGACACTCATTAGCAATCAGACACTTATTAACAATCAGACACTCATTAACAATCAGACACTCATTAACAATCAGACACTAATTAACAAACAAACAATCATAAACAATCAGACACTCATTAACATCAAACTCATAAACAATCAGACACTCATTAACAATCAGACACTCATTAACAATCAGACACTCATTAACAATCAGACACTCATTAACAATCAGACACTCATTAACAATCAGACACTCATAAACAATCAGACACTTAACATAACATCATTAACAAGAACATCATTAACAATCAGACACTCATTAACAATCAGACACTCATTAACAATCAGACACTCATTAGTGGGTTCTGTTCGGGTTTTACTCTGTCTATTTTTTTTTTGCTCTTGTTTATTATTGCAGTTCGTTTAGCTGTAACTGCTGTTGACAAAGTCAAGGTCAGCGAACTCAAACAAATTGGACCCATCTGTGGAGACAAAAACACACACACACACACACACACAAACAGACATAGGCACACACACATCCACACATCCACACACAGACACACACACAGAGACACACAGACACACACACTGGCCTGTGAAATAGCTTAATAATAATAATCATAATAATCATAACTAAATAAATGTATTCATTAACTGGGATTAAATGGTTGTAAAGTAAACGGTTGAGCTGATAAAAGTTCCACTGTGGTGATTGTGAGGAGAAGAATGATGTGCTAAGCTCCCAACCTACTTCTAAACAAAGGTCACACACACACACACACACACACACACACACACACACACACTGAGACACTTAAGTACGCAGGGGAGGATCTTGAAGAACAGCTGCACTGATACTGATACACACTGATGTCCATTACACAAAAGCTAATTACACACACCCACACACACACACACACACACATACCTGAAGTATGTATATGCATACATTTGTATTAGACACACGGTTGTATGCATGAATGAATAAAGGTTCATTTATGATCAATGTTTAAATAACAGCACAGAAACCAAGACAGGTGGTATAGAGGAGACTGTAAGAGGGACTGTAAGAGGGACTGTGGGAGGGACAGGGACCGTGAGAGAAGAGAGACTGTAAGAGAGACTGTAAGAGAGACTGTAAGAGGGACTGTAAGAGAGACTGTAAGAGGGACAGTGAGAGAGACTGTAAGAGAGACTGTAAGAGAGACTGTAAGAGGGACTGTGAGAGGGACTGTAAGAGAGACTGTAAGAGGGACTGTAAGAGACTGTAAGAGGGACTGTGGAGGAGGGACTGAGAGGAGAAGAGGACTGTAAGAGAGGACTGTGAAGAGGGACTGTAAGAGAGACTGTAAGAGGGACTGTAAGAGACTGTAAGAGAGACTGTGGGAGGGACTGTAAGAGAGACTGTAAGAGGGACTGTAAGAGAGACTGTAAGAGGGACTGTAAGAGAGACTGTGGGAGGGACTGTAAGAGAGACTGTAAGAGGGACTGTAAGAGGGACTGTGGGAGGGACAGTGAGAGAGACTGACTGTAAGAGAGACTGTGAGAGAGAGAGACTGTAAGAGGGACTGTAAGAGGGACTGTGGGAGGGACTGTAAGAGAGACTGTGGGAGGGACTGTAAGAGAGACTGTAAGAGAGGACTGTAGGAGGGACTGTGGGAGGGACTGTAAGAGAGACTGTGGGAGGGACTGTAAGAGAGACTGTGGGAGGGACTGTGGGAGGGACTGTAAGTGAGACTCTAAAAGAGACTAGGTAAAACTGAGGGTGAGACTGTTAGAGAGACTGTAAAAAGACTGTATTTGAGAGAAATTGTATATAATTCTGTAAGTATATGTATGTGAGATAGTAGGTGAGACTGTAGGTGAGACTGTAGGTGAGACTGTAGGTGAGACTGTAACAAGACTGTAGGTCAAGTCAAGTCAAACAATCGAGATTGTTTCAAAGCAGTTTTAATGAATCATATCAAAAGGGACAATAAACACTCACTAACACACTCAAATTAATCCTGAACTAAACGGGCCCTTGTGTAAGGCCCCTAACCTATTGCTGCTCTTCGACTCTTTACGCTCTTGTTAAATGTTTACAGTTTATCAATAAATCTGTCTGGAACTTGTTAGGGTTAAACGTGAGTAAAGCCTTTGCTGTCACTCATCACACAGTGTGTGTGTGTGTGTGTGTGTGTGTGACTGGTTGGTCTGTCGAGCAGTGACCTTGGTTACAGTTCTTTGTTCCCTCAAGCTCTCTTCACTGAGAACCTTGACCCCGCTGGCTTGTCTCCATGGAAACCGTTACTATGACAGTTTATCACACTCCATCACTTCTCACAGACATAGAGAGAGAGAGAGACAGACAATGGAGAGATAGAGACAGGAAAAGAGAGAGAGAGAGAGACAGGGAGAGAGAAAGAGATAGAGAGAAAGTGCAGCTTTGGGTTGTAATTGTTGTGAAGGTTTTCTGCTTGCATCTCCGTGGTTGCTGTGACAGAACATTCTCTACGGCTCGTCGTCCTCCAGGAATGGGTTCCGGCCCGTTCGGGGACCAGCTGCGTCTCTCAGCTCTGCTTTACACTGCATTCACTGCAACTCCTGGATGAAAAAGTTCCTATCTGAAATCCTGTTTAATGACACGCAGCAGATGGAGGCGGGTTTAATGGCAGGAGGATGTGAAGTTCCCATTAGAATAAAACACTGCACTTCATGTTTCTGGGAGAAAGACGTGTCCTGCTACCCGGCACTAATGTGGAGCGTTAAACTCCTCCTTCTACCCCGAGGATTAATATTTACTACTTTGTGTGAGAGGCAGTGAGGCAGGAATCAGGACTCGGGTAATAAAAACCTTTTAAAACATCCTGCAGAATGACATTACCACCACCACCATCTCCACCACCACCACCATCACTACCACCATCTTCATTATCACCACCACTGCAACTAACACCATGACCACCAAAATCACTACCACCAACATCACCACCTTCATCATCACCATCACCACCATCTCTACCACCACCTCCACCACTATTACTACCATCATCATCACTATTATCACCACCACCATCTCTACTACCACCACCATCACTACCACCATCTCCAGCACTACCTCTATCTCCATTATCACCACCACTGCAACCAACACCATCACCACCACCATCACTACCACCATCACCATCACCACCACCACCATCACTAGCACCATCATCACCACCGCCATTATCATCTTCATTATTACCACCACTTCAAACAACACCACCAACACCGTCACCACCGCCGCTATTTCCATTATCACAACCACCAACACCAGCATCACTAGCAACACCATCACCACCAGCATCAACACCACCACTATCACCACCGCCCCACCAACATCACCACCACCAACATCACCACCATCATCACTATTACCATGCTTAACCACCACAGAGTATAACCATCTAATTCAGTGCATCACTGCTGAAGGTTGAACACAGGTTACTGTTTTTCCCTAGTTTAGTATTATGGGATGTTTTGTGCTCCACTCTGTGGAGATGTTCAGTGTGGGGGGGGGGGGGGGTTTACTTATGCAACTCTTCTCAGCTACATACACATACACTCAGTGATGTAAGAAATCAGTTGGGAGCTGGAACATTTGGGATCGTAATAACACACACACACACACACACACACACACACACACACACACACACAGGGAGGTTAGTTCCCTGCAGCTTTTCACAACATGACTGCTGATATGAACAAAGTATCACATGACAAAGACAATGTGTGTGAATGTGCTTTTGTGTATGTGTGAATGTGTGTGTTTGTGTGTATGTATGTGTGTGTGTGTTTGCGTGTATGTGTGTGTGTGTGTGTGTGTGTGTGTGATGTGAAGGTCGTGTAGATCAGATCAGACTCATGTGTGTGTTTGTTTCTCATCATCACGCTTCACTCACCTGTTCCACTTTCTCATCGCAATAAACTGCAGCTCACGGCGGAATTTACCACCACCACCACCAATAGAGAAAGTGCTGTGCAAGATTGTACACACACACACACACACACACACACACACAGGACACACACACACACACACACAGAACATACACGAGTGAATCCGGCTGCATAATCAAGGAATTTTTACCAAAACAAGACCAACCTGATTAGCCATATCTGTGTGTAAGATCTACACACTCAGCTTATAGAGCTCAAAACACATGCACACACACACACACACACACACACACACACACATACACACACATACACACACATACACACACATAGAAAAACATGGAAAATTCAGACTCCCAGGTTTTTCAGGTTAGTTTATTTCAAAACATTAAGTATCACAGCAACAAGCAACACAGGTCTCTCTCTCTCTCTCTCTCTCACACACACACACACACACACACACACACAATAATTTAATATTATGTTCTTTAATTCTTTTATTTATTATTTTATTCTTATGTTTATTGATGGTTCATTATTTGTTTCTGTAATTTTTTCCTCATAAAGTAAAAAAAACACTTTATATTTTATATAAAAATGCATTTCAACTAAAAACTTTATTTTAATAAAATCTGTACAGAATTCTTCTTCTTCTCTTTACTTGAATAGTTTTATTTATATATAAATGAGTTATAATTTTTGTTTTATTACTTTTACTTATTATTCATTACATTTTGTGTTAACATTAAATTTCCGATTGATTAAATGTGAATAATTTTAGCCAGTTTTTAATTTTTAATTTTTTTTAGATTTCAGTAAAAAAAATGTGTTTATTTTGCATATTTAATAAAACAAATATGAGTCAAATAAAAGTATTTGTGTGAAATGAAAGTTTTCGGATTCACTTAATGTTTATTTTTATTAGATTAAATATTCAAGAGTTTTGGGGAAAAACACTGAGGAATCTTTCTGCTCGGAGCTCCAGGGGGAAAATGAAAAAGTCGAATAAAAATGAGGGAGTGGGCGGAGTCTGCTGAGATAGTGTGTGTTTAGGAAAACATCAAGATCACAAGACAAAAATAACAAGAGAATAAAATAGCAATGGTGGGCAGTGCATTTAGTATCTGGTCCTTCAGTGTGGATTTACCCCGACTAATACCCCCACTAGCACATCCCAATTATTGAAAAAACACATCAATACTAAACAACACACACAATATAACACGGCGTGGAATTACAGACAGAGAGACAAAAAACCCGTTAACACACAACTCCAAACCTCTGCACTACAACCACAACTGTACCACCTACAACATCTGGAACAGTTCAGAATCAATATTTATCTTAATATTAATATAACATCAGAAAAACATTACAGATATCAATCAAATCTATCAGACATTTAAAGGCTGTAAGTCAGTGTTACCACTCGGCGGCGCTGGTCTGGAAGTGGGGAATAAACTCTTTCCCGCGCTGAGACGAGCTAGTTATCTTCAGGATACAGAACCTCTCCTAACCATCTACAACTTCACCGGGAAAATCCGCATTAATAACAGATTTTTTATAAGTTTTGTCTGAGACCGAATTAATTTCTCCTCCATCAGTTATGATGACTGCACACCACTGACTGACTGCACACCACTGACTGCACACCACTGGACTGCACACCACGGACTGCACACCACTGCACACACCACTGACTGCACACCACTGACTGCACACCCTGCTGCACGGACTGCACACCACTGACTGCACACTACTGACTGCACAGCATTGACTGCACACCACTGACTGCACACCACTGACTGCACACCACAGACTGCAGCCACTGACTGACCACTGCACACCACTGACTGCACACCACTGACTGCACACCACTGACTGCACACCACGGACTGCACACCACTGACTGCACACTACTGACTGCACAGACCAACTGACTGCACACCACATGACTGCACGCCACTGACTGCACGCCACTGACTGCACACCACAGACTGCACACCAACTGCCACTGACTGCACACCACACTGCACGCCACTGGACTGACTGCACACCACACTGACTGCACACTACTGACTGCACACTACTGACTGCACACTACTGACTGCACACCACTGACTGCACACTACTGACTGCACACCACTGACTGCACACCACTGACACCACTGACTGCACACCACTGACTGCACATGACTGCACACTGACTGCACACCACTGACTGCACACCACTGACTGCACATGCACTGACACCACTGACTGCACACCACTGACACACCACTGCACTGACTGCACACTACTGACTGCACACACACTGATGGAATGAAGGCGACTGGACGGATTCGGACCCACGGATTCAATAACAGGAGGAAAAGGAAAGTTGCTCTTGTCTTTTGTAACTGACTGATATCCTCAATGTGACGTTAATTATTTTTATTTACGTATTTTAATTAGATCAATAAATAAAGATATATAAAAAGAGGAAAACAATTGTGTCTTTTTATCCCAGCAGGTCAGGAGGTTTTGTCTCTTTTGTCATTGTTGTGTCTTGCGCTTTATTCCACAGCACTACAGAAGATCTGTCCTCTATAGACAGGCCACGCCACATAAAATACGTGTTTAAATGCGGCCGCAGCTGCAGAGGAAAAAACACACAAACACTCATTCAGTTCCTAATTCAGTAAAGGGGGCGTGGTCTCTGTCAGTCTCAGCAAAGAAGGCGTGTTCTCAGTGTTAGTCATAGTGAAGAGGGTGTGGTCTCTTAGTCTTACTTCCAGTAAAGGGGGTGTGGTTTCAATGACAGTTTCAGTAAAGGGGCGTGGTCTCTCAGTGTTAGTCTCAGTAAAGGGGGCGTGGTCTACAAGTGTCAGTCTCAGTAAAGGGGGGTGGGTCTCTCAGTGTCAATCTCAGTAAAGGTGGGGTGTTCTCCCAGTATCAGTCTCGATAAAGGGGGCGTGGTCTCCCAGTGTCAGTCTCTGTAAAGGGACGTGGTGTCTTAGTGTCAGTCTCAGTAAAGGGGACATGGTCTTGGTGTCAGTCTCAGTAAAGGGGGCGTGGTCTCCCAGTGTCAGTCTCTGTAAAGGGGACGTGATCTCTGTGTCAGTCTAAGTAAAGGGGACGATGTCTCTGAGTTTTTTTACATTTTCTTTGATCTCATCTCGTTTTTGAGTGTCAGGACTGAGCCGTGTGATTCTGCATCCTGCAACAGGGCACGTTTGGGTAATAATCGGCTTTGACTGCTTATTAACGCCTCCTGGCATCTGATGAATCTCTGACACACACACACACACACACACACACATTCAAACTGAAACTAAGTGGAACAACTGTCAGGATATTAACACTGTGTGTGTGTGTGTGTGTGTGTGTGTGTGTGTGTTGTAGACATGACATTTGCCGAACATTAGTCATTATTTGCTCTGTAGATGTTAAAAGATTTAAAATCCTGATGGAATTGAATATTAAAGTATAAATTAAATTCATAGAAGTTAATTCATTTGTTTATACATTAACAATAATCTATTGATTATAAAGACTGGAGATATAAAATGTTATTAATATTAATCTAAACATTCGTTTTAGACTCCGCCCACAAACAGTAAATCAAACAGATCCTACTTTATATTAT
The DNA here is from genome assembly GCA_005784505.1 of Bagarius yarrelli. Taxonomy (NCBI): domain Eukaryota; kingdom Metazoa; phylum Chordata; class Actinopteri; order Siluriformes; family Sisoridae; genus Bagarius; species Bagarius yarrelli. The sequence continues at coordinate 306,728 of VCAZ01000279.1, forward strand.
CATAAGGACGCTGATAGAGAAGAAGAATCGGCTTCTGACCAATCAGAGTGCAGCGTAGACGGGTTGTCTTTTTCTCAACTTGTTACCGCTTCACACACCAATTCTCTTTTAAATACCTCCAAAACCGTGCAATCTGATTGGCTGAAGCAGTTGAACTGTGAGGCACATCATCATTCAGCTGTTCCTCATTAACACTGATGATTCAAACAGACAATTACAGCTTTTATCTCTCTCTGTCTCTCTCTCTGTCTCTCTCTCTCTTTCTCTCTGTCTCTCTCTCTCTCTCTCTCTCTGTCTGCTCTCTCTCTCTCTCTCTCTCTCTCTCTCTGTCTCTCTGTCTCTCTCTCTCTTCTCTCTGTCTGTCTCTCTCTCTCTCTCTCTCTCTCTCTCTCTCTCCTGTCTCTCTCTCCTCTTCCTAGTCTCTCTCTCTCTCTCTCTCTCTCTCTCTCTTTCTCTCTGTCTGTCTCTCTCTCTCTGTCTCTGTCTCTCTCTGTCTCTCTTTTTCTCTCTCTAAATGGATGCTTAGAGTGTGAGTGGGCGGAGCATGTTGAGTGTGTGGCTCTTGCTTTGACTTGCTTAGATACACAACATTGTTTTTGCATTTCATCTAATTTAAATAAATAGATAAAAGTTACATACCATCAGAAGCTGGGTCACATGGCGGTCTGGGCTAGTAGGACGCTTGACTTGCTAACATGGACCAAAAATGGCCCAAAGTATGTAAGTAAGAATGTAAGAAATGTCGCTCTTGTTAAGGGCATCTGCCAAAATTTAGATTAGATTAGATTTAACTTTATTGTCATTGTGTAAGGTACGTGTACAGAGCCAATGAAATGCAGTTCGCATCTATCCAGAAGTGCATAAGTGGCTTATTTACAATAAATAGCAGTGTAATAAATAGGGTATGGGGTTGATAGTTACAGAGGTGGGGGTAAATAATGTACAGAGGTATATGGATAGAGTATTGAGGTGTAACAATAGCTAGTTATAGATTGTAAAAAGATGCATAATGATAGGTAGTGCAAAGTACTGTATAGATTGATATAGATAGATATTGTATAGATTGTATAAATTGTGCAAAGATGCATAATGATAATGTAGTGCAAAGTACAGAAGTGGCAGTGCGTAGTAGTAATTAATGCTGTATATCAGCTGTTCAGTGCAGAAACAGCCACAGGAAAGAAGCTGCTTTTTCAGTCTGTTTGTGCGGCTCTGAGGCATCGGTAGCGTCTGCCTGATGGGAGGAAGAGTGAACAGTCCGTGTTTGGGGTGAGACGGATCTTTGATTCTGCCTCTCGCCCTTTGCAGACAGCGTTTTTTGTGTATGTTGTCCAGGGTGGGTAGCTGAGTGCCGATGATTCGTTGGGCGGTTTTCACCACCCTCTGAAGGGCTGTGCGGTCTGAAGCAGTGCAGCTGCTGTACCACACTGAGATGCAAGTTTGTGAGGATGCTCTCGATGGTACTGCAGTAAAAGTTCTCCAGTATCCTGTTGCTGAGATGGGACTTTTTAAGTCTCCTCAGAAAATATAGCTGCTGTTGTGCCTTTTTGACCAGGAAAGAAGAGTTCAGAGACCAGGTGAGATCCTCAGAGATGTGGATTCCTAGGAACTTGAAGCTAGGTACACGCTCAACAGCCGCGCCGTTGATGTGTATTGGAGGATGAGTGTGATTGCTAGCTCGTCTGAAATCCACAATGACCTCCTTTGTCTTCTTAGTGTTGAGTTTCCAGGTTATTGTCCTCACACCATGCTGCCAGGTGCTGGATCTCCTCCCTGTAGGCCGTCTCATCGTTACCTCTGATCAGGCCTACCACCGTGGTGTCATCTGCGAACTTGACAGTGCTGTTTGACGCATAGACAGGCACGCAATCATAGGTGAAAAGGGAGTATAGGAGAGGGGACAAAACACATTCCTGGGGAACCCCGGTGCTGATGGTGAGATTGGAGGAGGTGATGTTATTCAGTCGAACAGACTGTGATCTGTTCGTAAGGAAGTCCAGGGTCCAATTGCAAAGGTGTGCTGATGCCGAGCTGTTTCAGCTTCAAGGTTAGCTTAGAAGGGCTAACTGTATTAAAAGCTAAACTAAAATCGACAAACAGCATCCTGGCATAAGTGTCGGGGTTTTCCAAGTGAGTCAGGGCAGAATGAAGTACTGTGGAAATGGCATCTTCAGTTGACCTATTTGGGCGATAGGCAAATTGGTGAGGGTCCAGGTTGGGTGGCAGACAGGCTTTAAGGTGGCTGAGGACCAGTAAATGTAGTAAATGTAATGTAAATGTATAAAGAACTCTCCACTGGACCGAGGGTGTCATTTCTGTGGGGAAGTAGTAGCGCAGTGGTTAACTTGTTGAACTACCAACGTGATGACCCGGGTTTGATTTTATCACTGCTGGGGCCCCTGAACAAGTCCCTTAACCCCTAATTGCTTAGTTGTATAAAAGAAATAAA
>VCAZ01000279.1:314176-329807 GCA_005784505.1 Bagarius yarrelli
CGATGTAAGATCACAGATCTCTCGGGTGCATCTATAAACCGACACTTTTCATAAAGACACTCATTAACTGTCGAATAAACCTTTAGGGAGACTCAGTCCCTCATTAACGCAAATCATTCAACAGTTTCAGATTTTGTTATTCTGGTTTTTTTATATTATTGTTTCTATTTAAATCGATGCTAATGTTAAATCTCAGCAGGTTTTTCCCCTCACACACACACTGCAGTCACTCTCTGTGGAGTCACTGATTCACAGCTCGAACAGCGTCATTTTCACCTTTAGAGTGTTCACTAACACACACTTCTCCCAGGAACCAACACAGAGCTTCAAGCTGAAGCTGTGACATCATCACTCTTTTACCCGCCGGGATTCGTCCGCTCACAGGAACCGCTATTCCAAACAGGGAAGAGGAAAATATTACCGACCCAATTACTGAACGCTCCACTATTACATGCTAATAAACATGTACAATTCCCAAGCACGCCCTTCGCTCGCCTTTAATAGAACACTGATCACACACACACACACACACACACACACACACACACCTGCAACTCGTCTGGCTAATTATTTACATTACTTTTACATTTAAAGCATTTGGCAGATGCCCATGTTTTTTTATTTGACGTGTCAGACTGAGCAGTTTAGGGGCCTCGCTCAGGAGCCCAGCAGTGAGTTTATGACCTGAATCTATTCTTTAATATTATTATTGTTTTTCTTTTGTTTTTAGCATTTTCTTTGAATAAGAATGTCTTCCGGATGCTGTAAGTGTAACTAATATTCGCATAGATGACATCAAGCTGTTTCTTTCTGCACGTCTGCTCCAGTTATTGACTTCCTGTTTCTGGATTCATGTTAATTCCAGCTTACAAACCACTCGTCAGAGGCTCCAAACCGCTGAATCAGGTGACAACCTGGCCAGCAGGAGCCACATCTGCTCTTCAGGACTGTTTTAAGTGCACTGACTGGCAGATGTTCAGGGTGGTTGCAACTTATATTGGAGTACACGACGAGACTGCCCTGAAAACAGTAAGGGCCAAACTGTCTCGCAACTGTCTACACACCAAGAGAATCCGTAGCCACTTTTAGGAGAGTGAAGACTGTGCCTGAACACCTCCCTCTGCAACTGGATCCTAGACATCTGACTGGGAGACCTCAGTCAGACCAGATTGGAAGCAGCATCTTCAGCACCACCACACTTAGCAATGTGGCCCTTCAGGGCTGTGTGCTAAGCCCACTGCTGTTCACTCTGCTGACTCATGACTGTAGCAATGCACTGCTCAAATCACATCATTAAGTTTGCTGATTACACAGCTGTGGTGGGTCTGATCAGCAAGAACGACGAGTCAGCATACAGAGAGGAGGTGCGACAGCTGATAGACTGGTGTAGAGCCAACAACCTGTCTCTGAACATTGAAGGAGCCTCTGTAGAGGTCTTCAAGAGCATCAAATTCTTTTGTGTTCATCTGGCAGAGAACCTCACCTGATCACTCAACACCAGCTCCATCGGCAAAAAATTGAAAGCATTCTGAACAGCTGCATCACTGCCTGGTCTGGGGATTGCACCGTTTCAGACCACAAGACCCTGCAGAGGATGGTAAGAACAGCTGAGAAGATCATCAGAATCACTCTTTCCTCTACCTATGGACATTTACACCACACACTGCAGCCGCAAAGCCAGGAGCATTGTGGACAACCCCACACACCTCTCACACACACCCCTCACACACACCCCTCACACACACCCCTCACACACACCTCTCACACTCACTTTTTACACTCCTCCCATCTGGAAAAAGATATCAAAGCATTCAGGCCTTCACAACCCCAGTGTTTAACATTTTTTCCCTCAAGCCATCAGAATCCTAAACACCCAGAACTAAACTACCTCAAACTGAAACACACACACACACACACAATAATTCAATATAAATCTATGTTTACAGTTTCCACATAAACACCAATTATCCTAAAAATATCTAAAATATTCTGCAGTTTAATGCTGTTCTGCACAAACGTCTGTCTCTTATTCTACAACATCGCTCATAGCTCGTGCTCACTGCTAGTTTATGTACATGTATAGTGTGTTCTGTTTTGTCCATTTGCACTGGGTTGCACATAGCACTTTATGTTGCTAAGACATCAATCCATCCATTCATCCATCCATCCATTTATCAATTTATCCATCCATCCATCCACTATTCATCTGTCCATCTATTAACCCATCCATCTTTTATAACCTTTTATTAATAATAAGGGTCACAGGCATGTCTATCCAGCTATCATTGGGTGAAAGGCAGGGGTCCATTACAGCGGTCCATTACAGCGGTCCATCACAGCGGTCCATTACAGCGGTCCATTACAACGGTCCATTACAGCGGTCCATTACAGCGGTCCATTACAGGGGTCCATCACAGTACAGGGTCCATTTACAGCGGTCACAGGTCCATTACAGCGGTCCATTACAGGGGTCCATTACATCCATACAGGGGTCCATTACAGCGGTCCAGGGGGTACAGGGTCCATTACAGAGGTCCATTCAGGGGTCCATTACAGCGGGTCCATCCTTACAGGGTCCATTACAGGGGTCCATTACAGCGGTCCATTACAGGGGTCATTCCAGGGGTCATCGGTACAGCGGGTCCATACAGGGGTCCATTACAGGGGTCCAGGGGTCCATTTACATTACAGGGGTCCATTACAGCGGTCCATTACAGGGGTCCATTACAGGGGTCCAGTCCATCACATACAGCGGGTCCATTACAGGGTCCATTACAGCGGTCCATTACAGGGGTCCATTACAGCGGTCCATTACAGCGGTCCATTACAGCGGTCCATTACAGCGGTCCATTACAGGGGTCATTACGGGGTCCATTACAGCGGTGTCATTACAGGGGTCATTACAGCGGTCCATTACAGGGGGTCCATTACAGCGGTCCATTAACAGGGGTCCATTACAGCGGTCCATTACAGGGTCCATTACAGGGTCCATTACAGGGGCGGTCCATTACAGCGGTCCATCACAGCGGTCCATTACAGCGGTCCATTACAGCGGTCCATTACAGGGGTCCATTACAGCGGTCCATTACAGGGGTCCATTACAGGGGTCCATTAAGCGGTCCAGGGGTCCATACAGGGGTACAGGGGTCCATTACAGCGGGTCCATCCAGGGGTCCATACAGCGGTCCCATTACAGGGGTCCATTACAGCGGGTTACAGGGGTCCATTACAGCGGTCCATTACGGGTCCTTACAGGGGTCCATTCACAGGGTCCATCAGTGGTTAACGGGGTCCATTACAGCGGTCCATTACAGCGGTCCATACACCATACATCGGTCCATCAGGGGGGGGTCCATGAAGGTGTCCGTTACAGGGGGCCATCATAGGGGTCCATTACAGTTGCTGGGACAGTTTATTCTCCAGTCTTTAACTGATGTTCTTCTGTTATGTAGTTGGTTTTATGGTTTTTTATTTTATTGCATCTAAAATAACAATAAAACTTCGGACTGATTTACATTTCTGGCATCCGACTGAACATTTACATTTACATTTACATTTACAGCGTTCGGCAGAGGTTCTTATCCAGAGCAACGCACATTTTCTCATTTATACACCTGAGCAATTAGAGGTTAAGGGCCTTGCTCAGGGGCCCAACAGTGGAAACTTAGTGGAGCTGGGAATCAAACCGACAATCTTCGCGTTGGTATTACAACACCCTAACCATGAGCCACCACTTCCCCAGCAGTTAATAGCGAGTGACAGGTGGTGAGTTAGTAATTATAGGTTAGGATATTGACCTGCTGATCAGAAGATTGTAGGTTTAACTCCCAGAACCACTAAGCTGCCACTGCTGGGCCCTTGAGCATGGCCCTTAACCCCCAACTGCTCAAATAGATAAATAAGATAAATGTAAGTCAATCTGTGTAAAACATCTGCCAAATCCAGAAATGTACGGATCTTCTTCTTGGTGGTACTGGGTATTGACCTATGATCGTCAGTCCAACACCTTAACAACTAAACTACCAATTCAGGAAGAGCGGAAGCAGAACAAACACTCACACACTGATTTATTCCACTATTCCTATCAACAGGAACCAGCATGGAGTCAGAAACAGGGTAAGTGGAGGTGGAGCTGTACGTTTGTGAAGCTTTTTATGAATCTGCAGAACCTTGAAGGGTTTGAGATCCTCAGCTGGAGTCTCAGGAGTGGATGAGATCATCTTTATCTATAAAACACCAAAGATTTCCTCTTTAATGGTGTGTTGTAAATACTGCAGTGCGTGTGTGTGTGTGTGTGAGAAAATGTCCTGACACAGCAGAGAACAGGTGCTCTAAAGTGGGACAAGAAATAAATACGAACAAACAGAATGAAGAGGACGGCGAGAACAGCGGAACCTTCCAGCGCTCACACCGTGACCTGAATTCATCACACACCAGAGAATGAGAACGGTGTCCAACTCCACTCTCCAACACCCCACACTCTCTCCTCTATTACGCCTCACCAGGGGCTCCTCACCAGGGGGCATGTCTAAAGAAAAGAAAAGAAATATTCCTGGCTCCCATTGTTGCCCCCAACTGCGCAGACTAACCTGATCCGAGTGTAACATCTGCGCTGTGGGAACAAGCCCACGTACCCCTGCTGATGGTTTGATGTTCACTCACTGTCTGGTTCATGATTTCATTGGATTAAAATCCTGTCAATTTCACAGCTCAAACAGGAGAAGTGAGATTTCTCAGACCGCCTCTCCGTCCATCAGAATAGCAATAATAAAATAAGTTAATATGTTAAAATCGTCTTAGAGTTTGTGTTTGGTTGTGTTACTCAATCATAATAAAGTTCCGTTTCCTGCACGTGTTTCAGTGACTGTGTGTAAACATGATCGAACGGAAGGTCCTATTTCTTTTTCAATGTGTGGAATTTTGGGACTGTGCAGTGACCTGTAATAGGTTATTTTTAATTTTAGGTATTAAATCCACTGTTAGTGTCATATTGATTATTGTGTTAGATCTTTGCTTTATTTCTGATTTGTTTCTTTAGGAAGTTGTGCAGTGCTATTTTTATCTCATCCCACTCATATTGGGGCAAATAAATTACCCCATAAGCCCCATTAACCGGTTGACCGGTAGTTGCAGGTGGGGGTTTGGATACAAATGCAGTTTTTTTATTAACAAAACAACAAACAAGAACATTAAACTAAACTTAACACAACCTGACCAGACAAATTGGACCATGAACTTGACTTTGAATCATAACATGACCTGGACGCAGACTGTGACACACAACAAAGCAAAAATAACACAGTGCCTTGCTCGGGGCCCCAAGCAGTGTCAGTTTGTTGGTGCTGGGAATTGAACCCATTATCTTTCAATGACTTTAGAGCTCACACTTCCCCCTCAGTCTGATTTTATTTTCCAGAAAATCCGAAACATCTGCAGAGATTAAAAACAGGAAGTGATGCGATGACACAGCAGTTAATCAGAAACGACTGAGCTGATGCTAATCCTGACCTCAGATCCTGCCAAGTGTGAAAAATTAATGTCACAACAAACAGAAGACATCTTTCACACACACACACACACGCTTTCAGGTTAAAAAATCTTGGAAACTTTATAATTCAGAAAGACTGTTAGTGCTCCGTTACCCCACTACAGCTCTGTGTACTAATTAGCATAGAATAATAGGTTGAATCTCACATTCCACAGATTTCCACAGAGTTTCAGCTGATGGTTATTGAGATTGTTGTATGGTGGAGGACATGAGGGTAAATCCACAATACAGCCAAAACAGGAAGTAAAAAACCCTACAAACGTACGTATCTTCTTTACTATATATAGTGTGTGTGTATCAGTGTGTGTAAAGTTCCCGGAAGATCTTCTAACCCCACCCAGATTCTGAAGGACACATACGATGGACACTTTACTATCCCACCATCCCTGTGAAATATGTCAATATTAACACGGCAGATGTTGTTTATCCAAATTTCCTTCGTACTTCCTGATAATCACACTATATAGAAGAGACTGTATTAACAAACAGGAAGTGCAGATGTACAGAATCTAGCAGTGTGTGACTGACTGAACCTTAATGATCTTTACAGAACAATCAAACATTTCATTACTGTTCGTTTGTTTGTTACTGATTAAATGACTTGTTCTTCAATGTTCATGACTTTATTTAATTCAAAATTAATCTTACTGCAGTCTTTCTGAGCAAAAGTTTATTCACTGTGATCTACTTTATCACACACACACTCAGAACAAACCCGGCTGTGTGTGTGTGTGTGTGTGTGTGTGTGTGTGTGTGTGTGTGAGGGAATGCTGGTGTTAAGTAGCGCCGTGTCTCTATTTCAGACACCTGGCATCATCAATCACCTGTACACTTCGTCCTCTTCTAGTGTGTGTAGGAGACACTGTGTGTGTGTGTGTGTGTGTGTGTGTTTGTCTGTATAAAAATATGTGCATATTTGTCTATAAGTGTGTGTAAGTGTCCCTGTGTGTATTACAAAAACACTTTTTATAATATTAAAAACTTCCTCAACATCATACACTTTATCGGCATTAAACACTTTTTCCGCATCAAACACTTCCTCAACATCATACACTAACTTCACATCATAGAGTTTCTCAATATTAAAAACTTCCTCAACATCAAACACTTTATCGGCATTAAACACTTTTTCCGCATCAAACACTTCCTCAACATCAAACACTTCCTCCACATCAAACACTTCCCTTGTATCAACATCAAACACTTCCTCCACATCAAACACTTCTGCTATTTTAAACACTTTTCTCAACATCAAACACTTTTATAAAGCATCTGCTGCTGTAAGGTACAACCTGGAACAAAAGAAATACAGAATAAAAAAATGCCAAACACACACACACACACACACACACACACACACTGAAAACGGGGATCCAAGATCAAGTGGTGCAATTACCTGTGATGGTGTATGTGTGTTTATGCACTCAAATAGGAAGTGTATGATGTCAGAGTGAGAAAGAGACAGTGCAAAAGAGACACAGATAGAGAGAGTGAGAGAAAGAGAGAGAGTGTAAGAGAGAGAGAGAGAGAGAGAGACAGAAAGTGTGAGAAAGAGAGAGAGACAGAAAGACAGAGAGACAGGGAGAACTTAAAAAATATTTGAGGTCTCTACAACTCAATGTACCGTGTGTGTGTGTGTGTGTGTGTGTGTGTGTGTGTAATAGACAGCAGAAAACAGAGCTCACTGTGAGGTAATTATACCTAATTAAGTTTTAGAATTAGTGAGTTACTACTGATACAAGGTCAAAGGTCAAAGTTTAGAGACTGCCTTGATTTTGTTCATTTTGTGTGTTAATGTTAAAATATTACTGTAACTCAGGTGTGTGAAGGAGACGGGACGTAAGAGTAAAGTTACTTTAAGGACATTTCCTCGTTTATAATTAGCGTGTGACATTTGGGGACGGCGTGAGGGAAATTATGGGATGCAGTGAAGGACACGGTGCTGGTGCTTAGTGAGCATCAACCCTCAGACCTGCTAATTTCAGGACAAGGTCTTTTCCCATGCCAGCCTTTAAGAATCAGGAGTATAAAGCAGAAGGAGTACAGGGTTCTGCTGGATAATAACCTCCTGAAACCCTGCTGTGATTTTAAACATAATAATGACTTTCAGGTTAAAACAACATGTAAAACTGACAGAATCTGAGTTATTATATTACCCATTATCAGATCTACAGTCGTTTACTGTTTAACTAGCCGCTGATTAACACCTGAGCGTGTGCAGTGATTTACGGTGTGGATGTTACTGTAAGGTGCTGTGTAAACTGTAAACTCATTTATTTACAGTGTAACATTTACAGTTATTTACTACTGACTTTACATTAATTTACAACAAACACCGCAATTAATCATTACACCAATTTCTAGTGCCAACTTCAGTGTCACAGTAACACTTTCCGCTGATTAACTTTGTAAAATTTACATTTTTCATTTACATTTCAGTCATTTTATGTTATTAATCTTCACTTTACAGTGAATTCAGGTGGAACCTCATAAACTTGTAGTACATTTTTACTAATGTTATTAAAGTTTTACTAATGTTTACCTATTTACACCCTGACCACCCTAAAAATTAGACCCCAAACTACAACTTTACACCCAAACTCACTACTGCACAGCCCAATTTACAACTTTACACACCAACATAGAACTTAGCACTACAACCTACAATGTTACACCACAACCTAAAACTTTACACCCCAACCTACACCTTTACACTACTTTACAACCCAATTCACACTACACCCCAACCTACACCTTTACACCCAAACTTACTAATTTACTTTATCCCTATTTCCAATTTACCACCACAACCTATAATGTTACACCACAAACCTACAACTTTACACTCCTAGTTAGAACTTTACATCTCTAACCTACACCATTACATTACACAGCAACCCACAACTTTAAACTAAAACTCACATCTTACACGCCAATTTACAATTTTACACACCAAAGTACAACTTAACACCCCAACTTACAACTTTACACTTCACACCCAAACTCACTACCTTACACCCCAACCTAGAACCTGTATGAAGTGTTTCTACACTGGGTTTAGGTTTGATCTGAAGGAGCTGATCTTTATCCCAACACTCTTGTCCGGTTCCTCAGAGTTCCACAAATTTTCTCCTCAGTCTGATGCTGATGTTTAGATGCTTTCTATCATCTGTGCTCCAGCCTAATGAACAAAATGGTCTGATTCGTTGTTTATAGTCCGCAGCTGAAATTGTTCTCCGGTTTGTTTTCACATGCTTCATATAACTGAAATATATTTTCAGAAACTCTCACCGTCTCCCTGAACAGGAGCGAGTTCATTATTCGATCAAAGTCCTGCTCCAGCTACAGGAACATCTGGAATGAACATGAAATAAAAATGGGCTTGTCGTTCCTCGGCTGATGAATGCAGATGGAATTTCAGCACAGTCGATTTTTCAGGCTGACCTTTCAGAAGGAGGCGTGAGGCGGAACGCTAAGCTCCAGTTTGCAGAGCGGAGCTTCTGATGAAACTTCTACATTTAATTGTAGATTAAAACACACTTTCATATTGTTCATCTGAAATCCTGCGCAGCTAATACTGAAAAAATCCATTTACCTACTGCTTATTATGGGATGTCAGTTTCATGTTAATTTATGAATACATCAAGTGTTTTAAAATCATGTTAATTCCTGTAAAAAATTATTTAACACCTTCTGACTAACCAGAATCCAGAACTCAGGAGTGTGTCTGGTAATCATCTGCTAATGATCATCTCTCGCTGTTTGATGAAGGTTCAGTCACACCAGGTGGTTTTAAGGGATGATGTCATCACTGAACAGGAAGTGATTTTAAATTGTTACATGAATATTGGTTTATTGAGGTGATTCAATTCCGTTCAGTTTTATTTGTATGGCAGGTTTTACAGAAGTGATTGTCCGAAAGCAGCTGTACACAATCAACAAAATCATCACATGCAAATGAAGCAGAAATCAGTTTGTTCCTGATGAGCGAGCCGAGGGCGATGGTGGCCAGGAAAAACTCCCTGTTTAGATGTGAGGTTAGATGTGTAGATGTAGAGAAGGTGAAAGTCAGTGCTTAGCATTACTCACAGTTAGCGCTTTCTCTGTAAAGGTGTGAAAACTATCTTGGACTTTGGTCTAGAAAATAGTACCATTAAATGTTCTTAATCCTCCAGCATATGATCCAGCAGACATCCAGCTCCACTATTGACCCTCTATATGGTCCATCTGAGGTTAAACACCACTAATGACACATAGATCTCCAAACACTGATCTCTCTGAGCACAGCACCACAACCTAAAACTTTACACCCCAACCTACACCTTTACACTACTTTACAACCCAATTCACACTACACACCAACACCACATCCCTATTTCCAATTTACCACCACAACCTATAATGTTACACCACAAACCTACAACTTTACACTCCTAGTTAGAACTTTACATCTCTAACCTACACCATTACATTACACAGCAACCCACAACTTTAAACTAAAACTCACATCTTACACGCCAATTTACAATTTTACACACCAAAGTACAACTTAACACCCCAACTTACAACTTTACACTTCACACCCAAACTCACTACCTTACACCCCAACCTAGAACCTGTATGAAGTGTTTCTACACTGGGTTTAGGTTTGATCTGAAGGAGCTGATCTTTATCCCAACACTCTTGTCCGGTTCCTCAGAGTTCCACAAATTTTCTCCTCAGTCTGATGCTGATGTTTAGATGCTTTCTATCATCTGTGCTCCAGCCTAATGAACAAAATGCTAATAATGGACCTTTTTGTGAGGAGTTTACTGCAGTTCCAGATGGACCTGCTGTCTGAATATCATTGATCTTTAATATTGTCTTGCTCACCGTCCTGCACTCAGCTCTTTCAGAAGGAGGACTGAGAGACACTTTAAACCACGTTCCCATGCTTGATGTTTTTAATCCTGATGAAGTTTCTTCACAAGTTCCTTAGTTCAGGGCGTGGGAGAAACCACATCACGAGCTCAGGTGGGATTGAAGGACCTGTGGGTGAAAGAACATCCTGAATCTCGACAGACAGTGAACCCATAACCCTGGGACACAGCAGGATTAAAGAAATCTCACACACCCCTTAATCCTGCAGTCCTGAAGATGTGGATTTCAGGCAGTTCTCTGCTGAGACACTCATACACACCTCTCACACACACACACACACTCCTCACACACACTCCCCTCACACACTTCTCTCACACACACCTCTGACACACACCTTTCACATCAGCCATATAATACACAGTCACCACCAGCATCACACTCACTAACAGAGTGAGGACTGCACTGGTGGAATGTGTTTGTGTGTGTGTGTGTGTGTGTCAGTGTTTTTCTGCGCTCTGATTGGTCAGCAGGTGTTGAATTTTATGGAAAAACAAGTCTAAATTTATGCACTCACACTGATAAACTCATTACCGCAGCAACAGCTCACACACACAGACAAGAATTACTTTTATATGACATATGTGTGAGCGTTGTGTGTGTGCAATGTGTTTCCACTGTGAGCGCTGTGTGTGTATGGGGTGTTTTCAGTGTAACTGCTGTGTGTGTGTGTGTACGGTTTATACATCCTGGTGGGGACCTAAACCTGAATACACACAGGCTCATGGGGACTCGTTTCACGGTGGGGACCAAAATTAAGGTTCTTATGAGTACAAAAGCTTCTAAATCACACAGAATAAAATTTACTGAGAAAGTAAAAATGCAGACAGTTTCTGCTAGGGTTAGGGTTTAGGGCTTAGGGCTTAGGGTTTGGGTTAGGGTTTAGGATTAGGGGTTAGGGTTAGGGTTTAGGATAGGTAGGGTTAGGGTAAGGCATAGGAGGTTTAGGGTTAGGTTAGGGTTAGGGCTTAGGGTTAAGGGTTAGGGTTGGGTGGGATTAGGGGTTAGGGTTAGGGTTTAGGATTAGGGGTTAGGGTTAGGATTAGGGGTTAGGGTAAGGTTTAGGATTAGGGTTAGGGTTAGGGTAAGGTTTAGGATTAGGGGTTAGGGTATGGGGTTAGGTTTAGGATTAGGGGTTAGGGTTAGAAAATACAGTTTGAACAGTATAAAAACCATTAAACCTATAGAGAACCTAGTCCCCACAAGGACAGCTAACCAGACTATGTGACATAAGTGTCTTCACTGTGAGCGTTGTGTGTGTGTGTGTGTTTAATGTGTCGCCATGTGAGCACTGTAGGTGTGTGTAATGTGTCTCCAGTGTGATTGTGTGTGTCGCTTAATGTGTCTCATTGTGATCCTGTGTGTATGTGTGTGTGTGAGGTGTCTCCAGTGTGAGCGCTGTGTGTGTGTGTAAGGCGTCTCCAATGTGAGTGCGTGTTGTTCTGTTTAAGTGCCTCCAGGTGAGCACTGTGTGTGTATGTGTGGTGAGGGTCTCCAGTGTGAGCGTGTGGTGTAAGGTGTCTTTAATGTGAACCCCATGTGTCTGTTTAATGTGTCTCCAGTGTGAGCACAGTGTGTGTGTGTGTGTGAGCGCTGGGAGCGCGAGCGACGGACGGCAGGAAGTGACAGAAAGGTTTTACAGTAATGAATCTAGTAATAAACGGATAAAACTGAATGGTGGTAATCGGTGGTGGTGGTGGTGAAATCTGTGCTTTAGAGAATCAGACTTCGTCTGTCTCAGTTTTTCTCCACTTTATCACTCCTGCAGTCTCAGAGCAAATTAGATCTCGGTTTTAATGCAGATTCGGTGCTTTGTCAGAAAGTTTTGCTGCAGAAAACACTAAAACTCGCAAACTTTTCAATGATCCAATTGAAATTGAGCTGTAACGTTCTTCCGGCTCGACGGCACTCCGACCTGCCGATCTGTCCCAAAGACTAATGACTACTGACTCTCTCTCTCTCTCTTACACTCTATCTATTATTATATCTTAAAAAAATCTATAAAAAGTCTATCTCATCTAGTAAAGATCTCTCTATATTACACACTCGATCTATCTTATCTCTACTCTATTAAAAACAATTCTATTACATCTGCTCTCTCTATTACAATATTCTTACTATTAAAAAATCTAGAGGCTGTATCGCTAGTAAACAATATAATCTCTCTCGTACACTCTAGCTATCTTAAACACTCCGCTCTCTCCTATATATCTTTAACAATAGAATAGCGTAAAAAGGATATATATCTCTTAAACGTCTCTAGTCTTCTGATCACATAATCTATTCTATATATCGATATTTACAACTGCTCTCCTATACACTTATCTATCTCTCTTTAAAAACTAGCTAATGATATTCTCTGAAAATCTCTGATATTTATATTAACAACACGAGGTAGCTATATATAATCTATAATCTCTCTCTACAGCAATCCATATATGCGATGAGGAAAGTAAAAAAAATATCATCTCATATATATCTATCTGACATGACAAACGTAGCTCTATCTCTATCTCCCTTACACCACTTCTCTCTCTCTCTCTATCTCTTATCTTCTCTCTCTTACAACAACTCTCTTATCTCTCTCTCTCTCTCTCCCTTTACCACAATCTATCTCTCTCTCCTCTCTCTCCACATTTACCACTCTCTCTATCCTCTCTCTATTTCTCTCCCTTACACTACTCTCTCTCTCTCTCTCTTACACTCTTCTATCTTACACCACTCTCTCTCTATTCACTCTTCTATCTCTCTCTCTCGTGTCTCTATTCTTACACACTCTCTCTCTCTGTATCTCCCTCTCTACCACACTCTCTCTCTCTTCTCTTGTCTCTCTCTTACATACTCTATCTCTCTCCTCTCTCTCGGACCTCACTCTCTCTTCTCTCTCTCTCTCTCTCTTACACCTCTCTCTCTCTCTCTACTCTCTCGCTCTCTACACTCTATCTCTCTTCTCTCTTCACTCTCTCTCTCGCTTCTATCTCTCTCGTCTTATCCTTACACTCTCTCTCTCTCTCTCTCTCTCTCTCTCTTTTAGTCAACACAGAGTAAAAATCTGACCTGAACAGCTGTTAGGAGACGGGCGTGAGATAGAGAGACAGAGAGAAAAAGATGAGATTTGGAGATTTGAACATAAATCATCTTTTGGACTCATTCAGCATGCTGCAGTTTGGGATTTTGGCAAAAGCTTTTATACAGAAGCGGAATTGTAGGAGGCAGTCCTGAGGCAGTCCTGAGGTTGTCCTGAGGCAGTCCTGAGGTTGTCCTGAGGCAGTCCTGAGGTTGTCCTGAGGCAGCGAGGCAGTGATTGAGGTGTGTCCGAGGGCAGTCAGGAAAGGTTGTTCTAAACGTGTTCCAAAGAAAGGAGTTTTAGTGTCTAAAAATCTAACAGATGGATAGAAGTTAAAAACATCAAACAAGACGTGATTATGTTCCTGCATCGGCTGAGTCCTATCAGAGCAACATACATGTTTATCTTATTTATAAACTTAGCAATTGGGAATTAGGGTCTTGCTCAGGGCACAGGGTTAATTAGTGGTGATGTGAATAGAACACAATCTTAAGGTGAGCGTCACTGAACTTCCACTTTAAGCATACTGAGTAGCAAAATTGACGGTTAAGGGCAGTCAGGTTGGATTTTTCTTGATGTGATTTTGATCTGCTTTAAGCTCCAAAGTTGGGCCCCTGAGCAAGGCCCTTAACCCCTTATTGCTCTGTATAAATGAAATGTAGAATGATTAGCTCTAAATAAGAGCAAATTACAGCTCTCTGACAGCGCTTCTGATAAAGTGCAGGTTAAGCAAAAACGTGATTCAGAAGCTACACACACCACACACACACACACACACAGACACACACACACACACACACACACACACCAACAACAACAACATCCCAATGCCCCCCTGCAGTCAGATCATTGTTCACTATGAACTTGTTTATCACCTTCATCTGTGTTTTCCCTTTTCATTCCAGATGTGTTTTCACTCCTTTCCTATAATAATCTCCAGACTTCTGTGAATGTTTCCTACTAGATTGTGTCACAGGGTATTTGTGCATTGGGGCATTTTTATGTTGAAACAGGGTTCGAGTCTCTTAATTCCAGTGAAGAAAGAACAGAAAGATAAAAACATGCGAAATGTCTAGACAAGCTTGTGACTCTTAGTTGGAGACTCACCGATGGGGGTGTGCGATGAGGTGTCCACAAACTTTTGCCATGTAAGTGTATGTTCTTGATCTTGATGTTTTTTCTACAGCGATTTTGTTGTATGTTCATTTTGTGATTTTCTGATACACAGTTGGACCTTTAGCTTAGAAGTGATATATTTGATGACATCGGCAGGATTTAGGTGTGAATCTAGCAGTACAGATTGATCAGAGTGTAAAACTAAAGAACCGAACATGTTTTATGAGGGCCAATCACCGAACCCTGAGGAACGCCGTCAGCACTAACAGGACAATCTTGTTACATAACTTAGATTGCTTTCAGAAGTGTTTTCTTCTCCAGATCCCACTGGTGTCTCCACAGGACTCGCTATGTGTTATGAGCAGGTTATGTCCCACATTTCACAACGCAGTGTCAGCTTAACTTACGCAGAACACACATTCTACAAACACTCTGTCGCCAGTTTTTATATTCAATCCTGTTTTATTTTATCCAGATCTCTGTTCTTCAGTTCATCTGATCTCTGAGCTGTGTGCGGCACTGCTATTGGTAACAGAGCATCTGTCTCTCACACACACACACACACACACACACACACACACTAGCTGCTAACAGGACTCAGCTGTATAGCTGTGAAAGGTCACCATGAGCCACACGTCGCAGTTACGTTGCATTTCTCAATATTTGCTTGAATTCAGTCCCAGATGTAAGATCAAATATGTTATTATTTAGATAGAGCAGGAGTGTGTTGTGGGTGTGTGTGTGTGTGTGTGTGTTCTGCTTTATTTCTCAAGCAGACATTTTTCTCAACAATAAATAAGCACCTCATTATCAGCCTTTAAAAGCTGAATATGATATATTTATAATAAAGAATAAGCCAACTGTATTTCAGCAGTTTCAGTGTTTTAGTCATGGGGGCAGGGTTCTTTGCTGGTCCCATAAAAACAATGGACTATTAAGTTATCATTATTAGTTTATGCCATGTGACCCAATTCCGATTTTTT
>VCAZ01000257.1:5000-35000 GCA_005784505.1 Bagarius yarrelli
GACTTCACTGTCTTTATAATAGCTTTATCGAAGTATTATTTTTATTATTCTTTAGACAGACAGATATACACCTAGATGCAGACAGACAGAATCAGACAGACATATACACAGAGATGCAGACAGACAGTGTGGTAGTTGTGGTGTAGGAACAGCGTCTGTGTTTCTGACTGGTTCTGTTTTTCAGAACGGTCCTATCATAAACCGGGACTCGGGTCGCTGTCTGGAGGTGGAGATGTGGAAGGAGGCGAGTTTCGGGCTGCGGTTGGTGATGCAACGCTGCTCAGGGCAGAAGTGGATGATTCGGAACTGGATTAAACACCCCAAACACTGAAGAACTGAAGAACACACCGCTTCCTGTCTGTCTGCGGGACGGACGTGACACCTCAGCTCAACCTGGTCACGGCACTGTGTGTGTGATTGTGTGTGTGTGTGTGTAAAGTGAGACAGTAAAGACATAAAAGCAGACATTTGAACTGGAAGCACTGAAGGAACACAACTCGTCTGCTTGCACACACACACACACACACACGCACACCCCTCTGTTGAAGCTCACTCACAATTAATAAACTTAACACACACACACAAACACACACACACTGCTGCTGAAGCTCACAATTTATATACTATACACACACACACGCACACATTTTAAAATTATGAACCAGTTTTGGGTCTTACTGTCTCTCTCACACACACACACACAGACAGACACACACATTTTCCGTCTGTCTTGCGCTCCGTCCTGTATCATGATGTCATCAGCTGGTCAGAGAGGAAGCAAATCACATCACAGTTTCATGCAAACACCAGCTCACATGTTCCTCACTGTAATGAAGGTGATGTTCTTCACAGCACACACTATCCAGCTAACACACACACACAGACACACACACACACAGTACACATCCCTACATTAACAGTCTAACCCTGCCTTCACACTAGTGACAAAGCACCTTGCTTGTGTGTGTGTGTCTGTGAGAGAAAGAGAGAGAGAGAGAGAGAGAGAGAGACGCAGAACCATGAGTTTCTCTCTCAAGCAGTATTTTAATTTATGCAGATCGTTACTGTTAATCAACAGGCCACGCCCACAATAAGCACCACGTAGCTTCTTTGACTGATCGATCGGCTAGTTGCTGATTGTAGACTAATTAAAACAGAATCACAATCAGGTGTGTAAAGTGTTACAGTTAATTTATTCATATGTGTGTGTGTGTAATTAGTGTGTGCTAGCATGAGCGCAGGGTCACACTTTAACACTGAGTGTCTGACGCTTCTTAGATTTAAAGGACACAATGAACCCCTCGATCATTTTCACCAGCTGATCCCACACATGTGAAAGTGCTGCGGTTTGTGTTTCCTAAATTCTCCTAAATCTGCTGAGGATCAGGAATAAAGTGGAGCTGGAACACAACCGAGTCCAAACGTTTTTACACCCAACATCAACACCAGCGTGAATTCATCTTCTGATACCAGAATCAATAATGACACTGAGTTTCTTTAGGACATTGACGTGTCCTGATCGCAGGTCAGTGCTGTTTTATTCCCACATTAATGAGTGGAGTGTTTCCTACATTGGAGTGTGTTGATTTCTGGATTAGAGGAGAATCCAGGTGATCAGATGAGATTTATTTGTATTAAATTAAACTAAAGGATCAGTTATTCCTCGTTATCTTCTTTAGACAATCGGCTGTTGTTGTTGTTGTTGTTGTTTTTCCCCCCACAGTAACCAATGATCTGGGGTTTGGTTTGTGAAAGCTTTCTGAGTAACATCAGAACATCTCACTGAAGTGACAGGATCTACATCCACAACATCAGCAGAACACCTGAAAGTCATCATAAATCCAGAATGGCAAACACCCCCCCCCTCATCTTTATCTTCATTTCTTCATCCTTTTCTCCTCATCCTCCTTTTCCTTCTCTTTCTCCTTCACTTTCTCTTTCTGTTCCTCCTTTTCCTTTTCAATCTCTTCCTCTCTCTCTCTCTCTCTCTCTGCTACTTTTCATCCCATGTCTCCTTTTTCTTCTACTCTTCCTCTTCCAGTCTGTCTTGTTTGGAGGTTTGGGTTAAAACAGACTCTCTTTGATGTTGTAGCTCAAAAGCACTTTCAGTAAATGTAATGATGTCTTTATTTGGTGTGTTTTCGGTGTCCAGCCAATCATGTGTTTTATTTCTCACACATCTGCAGACTGTGGTGAGTGTGTGGTGAAGAACCTGCAGTTGGTGGTGAGTGTGGTGTGTGTGGGGTGAGTGGGGTGAGTGTGTGGTGAGTGTGTGAGAGGAAGCGCAGTGTGTGGTGAGTGTGGTGGGTGTGTGTGGGAATGTGTGTAAGAATGAGTGTGGTGAGTGTGTAGTGTGTGGTGGTGTGAGGAAGGTGTGCGGTGTGGTGAGGAAGCTGCAGCGTGTAGTGAGTGTGTATTGAGTGTGTGGTGAGTGTGTATTGAGTGTGTGAGTGTGTGGGTTGTGGTGTGTGTGGTGAGTGTGTATTGAGTGTGTATTGAGTGTGTGTGTGTGTATTGAGAGTGTGTATGAGTGAGTTTGTGAGTGTGTATGAGTGTGTATTGAGTGTGTGGTGAGTGTGTATTGATGTGGTGAATTCAGTGTGTATTGAGTGTGTGGTGTGTGGTGGTGTTTGTTTTGAGTGGTATTGAGTTTTGTTTGTGGTGAGTGTGTGGTGAGTGTGATTGTGTGTTGTGAGTGTGGTGGGTGTGTGGTGTGGGTGTATGATGTGTGGTGAGTGTGGGTGAGAAGCTGCCGTGTGGTTGAGTGTGGGTGGAGTGTGGTGAGTGGTAGTGTGTGGGAGTGGTGGGTGGGTGGAGTGTGTGGGCGTGGGTATTGGTGTGTCTTAATGAGTGTGTGGTGAGTGTGTATTGGTGTGTGGTGAGGTGTAGTTGAGTGTGTGGTGGGTGTGTATTGAGTGTTGGTGCGTGTGTGGTAGGGTATGAGTTGTGAGTGAGTGTGTGGTGGGTGTTTGAGTGTGTGTGAGTGTGTATGGTGGTGTGGTGAGTGTGTATGAGTGTGTGGTGAGTGTGGTGGAGTTGTGTGAGGGTGTATGAGTGTGTGGTGAGGTTGGTGAGTGTGTGTGAGTGTGTGTGTGAGTGTGTAATTGAGTGTGTGGTGAGTGTGTGGTGCGTGTTGTGGTGAGTGATGTGGTGCGTGTTTGATTGAGTGGTGGTGTGGGGTGTGTGTATTGAGTGTGTGGTGGAGTGTGTGTGAGTGTGTGGTGAGTGTTGTGGGAGTGTGTGGTGAGTGTGTATTGTGTGCAGTGTGAGTGATGTGTGGTGGTTGAGTGTGTGGTGAGTGTGTGGTGTGGGGAGTGGTGAGTGTGTATGAGTGGTGGTGAGTGCGTGTTGTGTGTGTGAGTGTGGTGAGTGTGTGGTGAGTGTGTATTGAGTGTGTGTTTGAGTGTGTGGGAGTGTGTATTGAGTGTGTGGTGCGTGTGTCTTGGTGTTGTGGAGTTGTGGGTGTCTAGTGTGCGGTGGTGCGTGTGTATTGAAGTGTGTGTGTCTGAGTGTGTGGTGAGTGGTGTGGGGTGTGGTGGTGTTTGTGGTGTGTTATGGTGGTGGTGTAGAGGTGGTGTGCGTGTGGTATTGTGTCTTGAGGTGTGGTGAGTGTGTTGAGTGCGTGGGTATGAGTGTGTGGTGATGTGTGTATTGATGTGTATTGGTGGAGTGTGTGGTGTGTGAGTGTGTGGTGAGTGTGTATTGAGTGTGTTGGTGAGTGGTGGTGAGGTGTATTGAGTGGTGTGGTGGTGTGTGGTGAGGGTGTATTGAGTGTGTGGTGAGTGGTGGAGTGTGTATGAGTGTGGTGAGTGTGGGTTGAGTGTGTGGTGAGTGTGTGGGTGAGTGTGTATTGAGTGTGTATTGAGTGTGTGGTGAGTGTGTTGAGTGTGTGTGTGTTGTGGTGAGAGTGTGATGTTGAGTGTGTATGAGTGTGTGTGAGTTGTTGAGTGTTGTGTGAGTGTGGTGATGTGTGTATTGAGTGTGTGTGGTGAGTGTGTGGTGAGTGAGGTTGTATTGAGTGTGTGGTGTGTGTGTGAGTGTGTGGTGGTGGTGTGAGTGTGTGGGGAGTGTGTGGTGAGGTGTTATTGGTGAGTGATTGGGTGGATGAGTGTGTGGTGAGTGTGTATTGAGTGTGTGGTAGTGGTAGTGAGTGTGTATGAGTGTGTGGGAGTGTGTGTGGGTGGTGAGGTGTGTGTGTGAGTGTGTATGGAGTGGGTGTGAGTGATGTATGGTGTGTGGTGAGTGTGGTGAGTGTGTTAGTGTGTGGTGTGTGTGTGTATGAGTGTGTTGGTGAGTGGTTTGTATTGAGTGTGTGTGAGTGTGGGGGGTTGTGTTGGTGATGTTGTAGTGTGTGGGTGTGTGAGTGTGTGGATGAGCTGTGATTGAGTTTGTGGTGTAAGAGGAGTGTGTGGTGAGTGTTGTGGTGAAGTGGGTGTGATTGAGTGTGTGGGAGTGTGTGTGTGTGTGTGTGAGTGTGGTAGTGGATGTGTGTGTGGTGAGTGGTATTGAGTGTGTGGTGGTGTGTGGTGAGTGTGTGGGGAGTGTGGAGTGTGATGTGTGTGGTGAGTGTGTGGGAGGTGGGTGTGTGAGTTGTGGTGAGTGTGTGTGGGGTGAGTGTGTTGAGGTGTGGTGAGGGTGTGTGGGTGTATTGAGTGTGTGGTGAGTGTGTATGAGTGTGGTGAGGGCTGAGTGTGTGGTGAGGTGTGGGTTGTGGGGAGTGTGGTGAGTGTGTGAGAGTGTGTGGTGAGGTGTGTGGTGGTGTGTTGGTGTGTGTGTGGTTGAGTGTGTGGTGAGTGTGTTGTATTGAGTGTGTATTGAGTGTGTGGTGAGTGTGTATTGAGTGAGTGGGTGGTGAGTGTGTATTGATGTGTGTGTGAGTGTGTGGTGAGTGTGTATTGAGGTGTGGTGGTGTGTGAGTGTGTGGTGTGGTGGGTGTGTGTATTGAGTGTGTGGTGGTGTTTGGTGTGTGTGAGTGTATGAGTGTTGGTGAGTGTATTGAGGTGTATGGTGTGTGGGTGAGTGTGTAGTGGTGGTGTAGTGTGTGGTGAGTGGTGTGGTGTTTTGCTGAGTGTGATTGAGTGTGGTGAGTGTGTGGTGAGTGTGTGGTGTGTGGTGAGGTGTATTGAGTGTGTGGTGAGTTGGTGAGTGTGTGGTGAGTGTGTATTGAGTGTGTAGTGAGTGTGTGAGTGAGTGTGTGTATTGGGTGTGTATTGAGTGTGTACTGAGTGTGTGGTGGGTGTGTGGTGAGTGTGTATTGAGTGTGTGGTGAGTGTGTGGTGTGTGTAGGTGTGTGAGTGTGTGGTGAGTGTGAGTGTGTGGTGAGTGTGTGGTGAGTGTGTGAGTGTGTGGTGAGTGTGTACTGAGTGTGTATTGGGTGTGTGGTGAGTGTGTATTGAGTGTGTGGTGAGTGTGTAGAGGTGTAATTATTTCAGACCGCTAACAGCACTTCATTGCTTTTTTCACACTGCGCTGGAGTCCCAGTAAAGCCAGTAAAGCCAGTCGAAGCTTTCGTTTATTACTGGAATGAAACTCCCTCCTGTGATCAGGACAGTGAAGGGATTTGGCCTGTGAAATATTTCGAGGTTGTTTCGATCATTTAACTGTATGAAAGACATTTCCATCAAATATTTATGCTCTGCTTGTTTTTAATGCTGGGACGCGACCTGCAGCTCCTACGATGATCTCGGGATGTGAACTGATTACAGGTGGATTAAAAGCTGCAATTGTTTTTTAAACTGATGTGTAAATGTCATTTGTTTATTTTGGTAAATCCACTTGAGTGAGGCGATGATGGACAGGTCTTCATCATGAGTCAAAACAACACGCTGTCCAATCAGGAGAGGACTCGGATCCAGGAAGAAGAAAGTCAGTTGGAGTAATAAAACAAGTAATTATTATTTTAAGATATTTTAGTTCCAAAATCATCAGCAGAACCAGAATTAATCCGGTTCCTCACATCGTATGTGGAACATAGGAATAGATCCTCACACGGCCACCAGTGATGGAGGGAATGTTCCTCACAGTGATGTTCTATATTATTTATGATCATCTATATTTTACACCAGTCATGATAAAATGACACACTGTGTAATTCACAGGACAGCCTGTCATGCTACCACTGCAAATTGTATATATTTGTACGAGGTCATCTAATCAACTCTGGTTTCTTCTGCGACATGAGGAGCGACAGATTAAGTCGTTGTGTTGTGTTCTCCTGTTTTACTCCTAAACACCAAATTAGTTCAATACACACACACACACACACTTTTGTTAGACTAACACCTCAGACTGACATGTCTTCTCAAGTCTATGTGTATTTAGTTACCTAGAGACAGGATCACTGCTAAATCCTGTAGATCTATGGACTGGATCCGCTTCGATGAAGCTTTACTCACAGTGCGACTTTGGAGCTTTCTGTTCTTGGTCTGTGAGCTTATTCTGGGTTTGGAGAGCATGGGGAAGTGGAAGCTCAGTGGAAAAGGTGTTGGCCTGCTGACTAAAACATTGTGGGTTCAATTCCCAGCACCACCAACCTGCCACTGTTAGGCCCCTGAGAAAGGCCCTTAAATCCTAATTGTAAAATGAGATGAATGTAAGTCTCTTCGGATAAGAACATCGGCCAAATGACAGATATGTAAATTATTCCAAATCCTGGCTTCTTATTGGTGGACATGAAATGATTAATTATCTTTAACAGAAATGTTCTTTTTGTAACATCTGGATTCCACCAGAGGAAGTGGTGGTGATATCTAAAGCAATCATCATCTGGGGAGTAATAAAGGGTGAAGATTAATAGTGGAGCTTTAAGAAATCTTTAACTGTGTGTTGTAGAACAAAGTGAACTGCAATGAGGTCATCGATTACACCAGATGTGTGATCGACATTTTATCTCCTGATGCAGTGTGTGTGTGTGTGTGTGTGTGTGTGTGTGTGTGTGTGATTGAGAGTGTATGCAGTCTCTGTGATTATCAACTGTGTGGTGGACTTTATCCTCAGCTACAGCTGCTGAAGATGAATGTCAACCTTGAAGACTATCACAGGGTTCAGAGTGATCCAGTACAGACCATACAGATGATGTAATGCTGTTATGTGCTTTCATTGCCTTCTCTGGAAACTCTGTTCTTTAACTCTACAGGCAGGAGCGCCACCGGCACTTTAAGACATTTGGTTCTTACTCAGATTCAGATGTTGGAACAAATATCCGATAAAGCGTAAGTGTCTTTTATATCAGGAAATTTATCCTGCAGGTTGAGGTGGTGTAACACAGTTTAATGCAGGGGCTGGCAACCCATGTTGCACCACTTCACCCTTGTCTGACATGGTATCTAGCTGCTTTTGATTGGTGGTTCATTACGGCTGTGCTTCAATAGATTGGCTTATTTTCTCACCATGAAAGACTGAATTCTTCTGAGAGACATGTAGAGAGAAAAACAAGAGTATTACCACAAACAGGTATTTCCAGAAACATCAACCAGGAGCCGAGCTGGTGATGTTTCCTCAGTTCTCCAGCTCGGTCTGTTGATCCACATTTCAGCTTCACTTCATCCAGCAGAGTCGGTCGATTCCAGATCGAATCTAATCTAAGATTTAATTGGAAACAAACAAATCATGAGGAAGAGTTCAACACACCAGGGTTCGGATTAAACCGAGCATGAGACATGAACGCTTCCTGGTCTTCCCTGGTCCCCCGACTGGAGAGATCTCAGCCGCAGACGTGAATCTCGATCTCCAACAGCTGTCTCTCTCCTCGACCCCGAGTCAGGCAGTTTACCAACTCCACTGAGTTTCAGACCAGATCGCAAAGTGTGCAGAGAACAGAAATGTGAGAGAGATTCAAAATAACAAACATACCCTGTATAAACCTGCGTCCAACCTGTTGTTGTCTGAACCTGATCA
The DNA here is from genome assembly GCA_005784505.1 of Bagarius yarrelli. NCBI lineage: Eukaryota > Metazoa > Chordata > Actinopteri > Siluriformes > Sisoridae > Bagarius > Bagarius yarrelli. The sequence goes on from VCAZ01000257.1 coordinate 12,897, forward strand.
CACTTTAATGCTCAAAAGAGAACTTTCATCACATGGAAAGTCATGGAAATCCAGTCTGCTGATTAGATCCCTGGGATCGGTAGCCATTGTGCATGGCGTTAATCTGGTGGTTGTAGAAATCCATCTAAACTCCACCCGAATTCTAAAAGAGCGTTGATTTGAAAGCAGAAATTAAACACAGGCGAAACTCTGGAAGGCTTTCAGGAGAATGTGAGGATCATCAGTCACTTAGAAATGAATCATAATGGAAAAACGGCCGCTGGGTGACGGAGATTGATTGAGCTGAAACAGCAGCGCTAATCGATAACAGCGCTGCTCGATGGAGTGAAGCGTTTCTGATGGTTTCCATGCCGGACATGACGATCAGAGAGAAAAATAACAGCGTAAATGATGACAGTGTCACAGCACTGACCAAACCCAGAACTTATATCACAGTCATAACAAATACAGAAAACATGATGATGCAACAATAATGATAATAAGTCATTCACACACACTGTTGAAAGCGGAAGTCTGTAACAGCAGACCAGCAGAAACGAACGATCGGCCTCTTTCACTCAGTTTCTCATCAGGAAAATAAAACAACCTCACACCTCTCACAGATCTCAGTGTCTGTGTGTTACCGTGGAAACAGAGCGGCCGACTGAGTTAAAAATCAATAACCCTCAACTGCGGGAGGTCAGAAGGTCACAGAAGAAACAAATCTCAAGAGGAAAATATTATTGTAATATATAACTATTATTGTAGTTTGTATAGTATAGCATAGCAGAGTATATTATTATGTACAAATTTTAATATTTACATTAAAGTCGATTGTTACAAATGTAATAAATGTATCATGAATCAGTTAATTTCAGTTTATTGTGTGTTTATTATCAGTAATTGAGTTATTAAAATAATCAAACTAATAATTCAGTCATTTATATCAGTCAGATTTAAAGATAAATAGTAGAATATTTTTATTCCCTATTGACCAGCTGCCACTGTGATTTACTACCTATAACATTGGGGTTTTATAAAGGTATTAAATTAGCGTTCACTGTACCGTTATAATGTCTTTCTATTGATTGGTGGAATATTTGACATTTTTTCTCAGGAGGTTCCTGGTGGTTTTTTTAACGGATCATTGGATTTGTGTTTGCTCGCAGCCCCACCCACACATCCTTCATTTAATCTCCTGTTTATCCATTTATCTCCAGCAGGTGATATGTGTCACTGTGATGAATGGAGGCTGGGAAGAGGCGAGTGTTTATGTCCTTAACTCGCTCAGAACTTCAATGTCCTTTACAATGTGAGGCCCTGTGCCGCCATTAAAATCTTTTATTAGAGCTGGCGCGCGGTCTGCTGCAGATTGATGGGTTTTTATTAGCGGTACAGTTGCTGAGACGCCGCGCGCTCCTTCTGCCCGTCTTATTATTCTGCTTCATATGGCTTCTGTTCATCTTCAATTCAATTCAATTCAGTTTTATTTGTTTAGCGCTTTTTACAATGGGGATTGTCACAAAGCAGCTTTACACAATTAAAGGAATTATAAGATGAAATGAGACAGAAATCAGTTTGTCCCTGATGAGCAGCCGGGGGGCGACGGTGGCAAGGAAAAACTCCCTGAGATGGAATAGGAAGAAACCTTGAGAGGAACCAGACTCAACAGAGAACCCATCCTCATCTGGGGGAAGAACAGGTAGCAGGAATTATGTAGTTACACTGTGTGTGTGTGTGTGTGTGTGTGTGTGTCAGTGTGTGTGTGAACAACTTAAACCATTAGTCCTTAAAGAGCAGCTGGAACGTCTTTATGGCGAAGAGGATCGTCCTAGGTCACCCTGGTGATGCATCATCCGCTGGGGCAGGTCACAGGGAAGAGTCCAACAGGACTGGGTCGGGGATGGGGTCTGGATCACCGGCAGCTCCGTTGTGGCGTCTGTAACTCAACAGAGAGACAGAGAGAGAGGGAGAACGAGAGAGAGATGAGAGGGAGAGAGAGCAGAGAGAGAGAGAGAGAGAGAGATGAGAGACAGAGAGAGAGAGAGAGAGAGAAGAGAAAGAGAGAGAGAGAGAGAGAGAGAGAGAGACAGAGAGAGAGAGAAGGAAAACAGTTAAGTGACATTGTAATCACACGGTTTGGAGTGATTAAGTGAATAATGTTGTAGAGTAAAGCTGGGACTCCGGCGAGACTAACTAGGTCAGCATAACTAAAGGAGAACCAGAGGGAAAACACAGACATGAGGGCTCCCTGATATGTTAAGCAACCAGCCGCTCTCATCATCAACACCGTGATCAATAAGAGAGGGGAAGACATCTAAACATCCCATAATACTCAACACCCATCAGTCCCCCAGATCTGCTCCTTATCTAAGGGGAATCAACACAAAATGCTTGATTAAATAAGTAAGTTTTTAAGCTGGACTTAAACACTGAGGACTGTGTCTGATTCCCGAACAATTCATAGGGAGGTTATAACATAGCATAGGGGCCCTGTAAGAAAAGGCTCCCCCCCTGCTGTAGAGTTTATAATGCGCGGTTACTGACAGGCAGACTGCATCCTTTGATGGAAGTAGGCGTGTGGTGGAACGTAAGACACTAGAAGTTCGCTTAGGTCCTGCGGTGCGAGACCATTTAGAGCTTTATAAGTTAACAGTAGTATTTAAAAATCGATGCGGTGTCTCACTGGGAGACAATGCAGTGTGTATAAGACCGCGTGCGTGATGTGCTCGTATCTGTTAGTGTTAGTGAGGACTCTCGCTGCTGCGTTCTGGACTAACTGAAGTTTAGTTAATGCACCTAGTTGAACATCCAGACAGTAAAGCGTTACAGTAGTCCAGCCTGGATGTGATAAACGCATGAACTCATTTTTCTGCATCATTTAGTGACAGGATATTTCTTATTTTAGCGATATTTCTGAGATGATAAAACGCTATCCTGCTAATATTATCGACATGGGCTTCAAATGAGAGATTGGAGTCTAAAATCACACCCAGATCTTTTACTGTTGCTCTCGGTGAAACAGAAAGACTGTCTAGGGTTAAGGTGTGATCAGGAAGCTTACTTTTAGCTACCTGTGGTTCTAGAACCAGAACCTCCGTCTTGTCAGCGTTAAGCAAGAGGAAATTACAAAGCATCCAATCTCTTACTTCCTTCACACATCGCTCAATGTTATTAAACTGGCCTTTCATCTTCTGTTCATCAGTTTTCTTTTTGGTGATAAACACCGCTTTTTGCTGTCACTGTGTGGACGTGAAGTGTAAGCTGATTAATGTAAATTGATGAATAGCTGTGGGGGGAAATGTGATTTTTTAGAAAGTGAGGTGAAAAGTAACAGACTGTGATTAGCGATCAACAAAAACCTCCACTGAATCTACTGATAGCCGTGGGAACTGAGGGTTCTGCAGCACTAATGTCAGGGCTGCTGTTCTGGAGAATTCATCACCAGCAGAGGGCACTCTCTACACTCTTTCACAGCAATGGGCAATCCTGGTCCTGGAAGGTCGGAGTGTCCTGCAGGGTTTAGCTCCAACCCTAATCAAGCACACCTGAACCAACTAATCAGGATCTTACTAGGCAAACTTGAAATTTACAACTAAACGTGTTAAAGGCCAGTTGGAGCTAAACTCTGCAGGACACCCTGACCCCCCAGGACCGAGACTGCCCATACCTGTGTTCTCAGAAGCATGCTGGTGGTAGCGTTGTTGTTTTAGGAATAGCAAATACTTTTGTTGATAATGTAGCGCAGTTGCGCCCATACCACCAATCCTAAATCTGTATTACTGCCCCCGTCCAACAGTGTATGTGGAAAGAACTCTTTCCATGTTTCTGTAGCTTCTCCTGTTACAGTCCTGGATGGTTGGACTTCAGTGTAGTGAAGCTTTATTGAACGTAGAGAAACTGATAGTTTAGATCACCACCCTCGCTTCCCAACACTGTCTAACCGCTCCAGTACTAAACAGTGTGTGTGCTCATCATCTCCTCATAATGCTTTTTATTAAATAATGATGTGCTAGACAATAGAAGCTGTGGGGTGTGTTAGAGATGTCGATATGTCTTAATCTTTCGGTTGAGGAAATGAAACACAATTAAATGTTTGTGTTTTTAAACTTCATATTTAGAAAATGCCAAACTTTTGTGCAGAGTTTTAGTCATTAATAAATACTTGTTTACATTCACACTTTTATTTTGTGGCGTTTAGAAAAGTGTGTTTTTATTTACAGCCTAAACATTATGTAATAATAGTAAACTGTTGGACTTCGGCGCGGAAACCACGCCCCTGCGTTCGTCAAACTCCGCCCCCAAGTGTAAAACTCTCCACATTCGGTATTAAAGTCTCATTAAATCCGAGTTTATCTAAAGTCAGTAAATTATTTATAACAGAATGTATCTATTTTATTAATTTAGGTAAATTCTATTCTTCATATTCTGAAGAAACTCTCTGCATTTTTCTCCACTAACCGTCAGCGGGACACCTCGTGCGGAATCAGGGTATTTATATCCGCTGTTCAGGCAGTGGGTTTGTGCTTGCTACGGCAGCACATATACTAAAATTGGAACGATACAGAGAAGATTAGCATGGCCCCTGCGCAAGGATGACACGCAAAATCGTGAAGCGTTACCATATTTTTCTCTCTCTCACCTTTCAGCCTTTACAACTACATCAAACATATCATTTACAGAGAATTTAATAAAACACACAGGATTCTATTTTCTCAGGTTCAAAACAACAACAAAGCATTATTATATTTAGATTCATAAATAATAATATTTATTAAAAAATAAATCCTTTCTGTCAGATGGAGTAAAGTTTAAATTAACATTAATAATCTAATGCGCTATAAACCCTGAACGAGCCTGACACATCAGTGTATTAGTACAGAATCTCAGTGTAGTCCAGACCTTCAGTGAAGGGAATCAGTTCCTCGTCGATCAAAAACACAACTCACACACTGGAGATTCCCTACACACACATCACACACTTCACCTAAAAAGAACTTGTGTTATCACCAAACACGTGCCTATAAACGAGAGGTTGCTGTGGAAACGATAACGCGTATCAGACTGTGTTATTATACAGTAAACCTGCGCTAATCACCACCAGAGGGCGCTCTCTACACACTATCAGCTTCTGTACTGAGCGGTGTGTGTGTGTGTGTGGCTCATAAAATCATGTTTATATGCAGCATCAATAATAATCATATAATAATATAAATGTATACGTTTTTATATAAATAGAATTGTTGTGTTTAATTGCAGGGGAATTCGGTGGATCGCTGTTAGCTTCGTTGTTTTAGGTTAATTATTAAACTATCATCAACTTTTCTTGTATTTCTCCGGATTTTGAGGCTTTTTTTCATTATTTGACCTTTATAATATTCGATCCACTGATATTTGGCGCCATCTTGTGGCCGTTTTTAAGGATTGCGTGCATTACTTCGTTATAGCGTCACATCGTACCGAGTGACTCTGTTTGCCTTTATTGTTATATTTTATTGAACATATCAGCGAATAATAAACTAAACCGCGATAACAGCTGATTAAATAAGAGACCAAAATACACGAAAATAACTAAAGGGTTAAAAATTACGTAATGCGTAAGACTGAGTACATAATCTAAAGGCTAGGGTATTGCATTGCATTGTGGGTAAAACATTTATAAATACTTGTTTTCTTTCACACTGGTTTTTCTTTTAATTAAATTTAATAAATAAATTATTTTGTGGTGTTTAAAAAAGTGTGTTTTTATTTACAGCCTAAACATTATTTCAGTGAGACTGAATGTAATAATAGTAAACTGTTGGACGGCGGTGCTGAAACCACGCCCCTGCGTTCGTCAAACTCCGCCCCCACCCAGGTGTAAAACTCTCCACATTCGATATTAAAGTCTCATTAAATCCGAGTTTATCTAAAGTCAGTAAATTATTTATAACAGAATGATCTATTATATTAATTTAAGTAAATTCTATTCTTCATCTTCTGAAGAACTCTCTGCATTTTTCTCCACTAAACCGTCAGCGGGGACCACCTCATGCGGAATCAGGGTATTTATATCCGCTGTTCAGGCAGTGGGTTTGTGCTTGCTACGGCAGCACATATACTAAAATTGGAACGATACAGAGAAGATTAGCATGGCCCCTGCGCAAGGATGACACGCAAAATCGTGAAGCGTTACCATATTTTTCTCTCTCTCACCTTTCAGCCTCTACAACTACATTCAGTCATTAATTAACAGATCAACAAGCGTGACATTAAATATTAACAGTAAATATAATAAACAGTAATATAATTTTAACCCTCTCTGTATGTAATGTGCTGAAATGTGTTTTCCCAGTCAGGCGCGTCACTGAATCCCGTGTGTGTGTGTGTGTGTGTGTGTGTGTGTGTGTGTGTGTTTACTATGATGTGACGCCGTGTGACTTCCTTCGTTCCATCGATAGAAACTACAACAAAAAGCGAAAAATCACCTGCAGCTGCAGCAGATGTGTTTTTCTCGGACTTTAACTGTCCTGGGATTTTTGTTGCATTTTCAACTCGGTTTGTGTTTTAATCGGTTTCTGTGTATCTATTAAACGGTGAGAATTGGTGGAGACAAAAGCAGATGTGTGTGGGATGAAAACATCTGTCTCTGTTTAACAGTAAAAGTCCTTTAACTGAAGTAAAATACTGTGCTAAAGCCCCCCCACACACACACACACACACACACAGCTGGAGCACCAGGGCACCGTTCATATTATATATAACCTTTTATAACATTCTACCATTTAGTACTATTTGTAGAAGACTCATATACAGAGATCAGTCTCATATACAGAACACTGAGGAAAGTGTACAACAATAAATAACAATAAAACTTAAGCAAAGCATGTTGACTTAAATTATTATTACTGTAATGTTTCTGTCTTGATTTAAATAAATCGAAAAAAATAAACACTTTTTCTGCATAGTCAAAATCAGTTTCATTTATTTAGCACGATTTAAACACAACTATACATTGGCAAGTGTGCTGCATAAAATATCTTCATTTAACAAAAGAGAAAATAATAATAATAATAATAATAATAATAATAATAATAATAATAATAATAATAATAATACCAATACCCTAGGAACCGTTGACGGTCAGCTTTCTCTCTACACGGAGCGCTGATGCTGTTACACAAAATGCGGAAGTTGTTTGATTCTTTGAAATCGTAAGTTTTTTATTTTTTTAACATGATATTGTTCTTTGTTTGTTACAGAATTGACATAAATATTAGTTTAGAATTTTATCGTTCACTAAATGATAATAACGCCAGCAGACGTTGCTAAAATTAACCAACCGCTGGTCTTTTTTTCCCACCTTTTCTCGGATGTTGAAGGCTTTGATACGCTTTGTAACGGTAAAACCGGAGAACAGGTGGGAAATAGTAAACGACGCAGCTAAAAATCTATTTCTATTTTATAAATTTATTGTTTATTAAACAGTGAGTTTAAATTACAGCCTTTTTCAGCGTCTAAACCAAAAAAAACCTTTTTTTTGGAATTTATGTTCCATTAATAAATTAACTGAGTGTTTTATTTGTATGATTTTTACATTAATTTTTCACTTCCTTGTTTAAGTTTCAGAGCTCCTCCCCCTCTGTTGCTTTTCCACTAATGAGCTGGTGATGTGGGTGGAGCCAAGATGTTGATTGACATCCCATGCCAGGCCCTGCTGCGTCCGCTGAGTCGTAGTGAAGTGGTGAAAGTTCTGCTGAGAGTCGCCGTCATCGGAACCGTTTCCTATTACAGCATCAGACGCGTGCTGGAGACCCTGGACCCCACATACCGTCAGAAATCAGACGCCAAGAAACGGGTAACACACACACACACACACTACACACTCTATACACACACTACACACTCTATACACACATTACACACTCTACACACACCCCACATACCGTTATCAGTTAGAAACGGGTAACACACACTACACACACACTCTATACACACACACTCTGAAATCAGATGCCAGGAAACTGGTAACACACACACACACTCTACGCTACACACTTGTTTCTCTGTGTTGGTCAGGCTGAGTGTGTGATGAGGCGTTTGGGGCTTCACGGTGTGAATCTGAATGAATATGAGATGAACATCGCTGCTCACCTGCTCGTTCCTCAGAGCATGAAGGTAAAATTTCGCTTCTTCTCTGCAGTTTATTGATTAATGAATCATCGTTCGATCAGTAAATTAATCACTTCTGTAAGGTCACCTGGAGAGACGTTGCAGGTCTTGATGACATCATCAGCGAGCTGCAGAACTCCGTCATCCTGCCGATCCAGAAACGTCATCTGTTCTGTGGATCCAAACTCCTCCAACCACCCAGAGGTATAAACACACACATTACACACACACACACACACTCTACACACACTCTCTGGCTCTCTCCCACAGGTGTGTTGTTATACGGTCCGCCCGGCTGTGGAAAGACTTTACTCGCCAAAGCGGTGGCCAAAACCTCCGGCTGTCACTTTCTCAACCTGCAGGCCTCCAGTCTGACGGACAAGTGGTACGGTGAATCAGAGAAGCTCACTGCTGCTGTCTTCTCATTGGCTGTTAAACTGCAGCCCTGCATCATCTTTATTGATGAAATAGGTAATCGGCTTGTTTGGTCTGGATGTTGATGGACCGAGCGCTGATGTGTGACGTGTGACTTCCTGCTTCACTTTAGATTCGTTTTTGAGGAATCGCTCCAGTCTGGATCACGAGACCACCGCGTAATAAAGGCCCAGTTTATGAGTCTGTGGGACGGACTGGAGACTGGAGCTGATACTCAGGTTAGACACACACACACACACACACACACACACACACACAAAAAACCCTAATTTTTAAAATAGTTGTTTTATTACATATATACAGTATATGTATTTTTCCCTGTAGACTGTAAACATGTGTGTATGTGTGTGTGTGTGTTTGTATATGTGTGTGTGTGTGTATGTGTGTATGTGTGTGTGTGTGTGTGTAGTGTGTGTGTGTGTGTGTGTGTATGTGTGTGTGTGTGTATGTGTGTGTGTGTGTGTGTGTGGATGTGTGTGTGTGTGTGGTGTGTGTGTGTGTGTGTGTGTGTGTGTATGTTGTGTGTGTGTGTGTGTGTGTGTGTGTGGTGTGTGTGTGTGTGTGTGTGTGTGTGTGTGTGTGTGTTGTGTGTATGTGTGTGTGTATGTGTGTGTGATGTGTGTTGTGTGTGTGTGTGTGTATGTGGTGTTATGTGTGTGTGTATGTGTGTGTGTGTGTGTGTGTGTGTGTGTGTGTGTATGTGTGTATGTGTGTGTGTGTGTGTGTGTGTGTGTGTGTGTGTGTGTGGTGGTGTGTGGTGTGGGGTGATGTGTGTGTATGTGTGTGTAGTTTGGGTGTGTGGGTGTGTGTGTGGTGTGTGTGTGTGTGTATGTGTGTGTATGTGTGTATGTGTGGTGTGTGTGTGTGTGTGTGTGTGTTGTGTGTGTGTGTGTGTGTGTGTGTGTATGTGTGTGTATGTGTGTGTATGTGTGTGTATGTGTGTGTGTGTATGTGTGTGTGTGTGTGTGTATGTGTGTGTGTGTGGTGTGTTGCAGGTGATGGTGATGGGAGCCACTAACAGGCCGCAGGATGTGGACGCAGCGATTCGGCGCCGAATGCCAGCAACCTTCTACATCGGACTTCCTGTAAGAGAATTTATACTAAAATATCAACCAAAGTTAAAGAATAAACAACAACCAGCAGAATAAACCCAACACCCCCCCCACACACACACACACACACATTATTACATAATACACAAATATATCCAGTAACAGACCCAGTGTGAAATTACACACACTTTCTAACACACACATTCTGTTTACAGAATTCAGCTCAGAGGAAGGAGATCCTTCAGCTCATCCTAACCGGAGAAAACGTAAGGGGGGGGGGGGGGGGGGGGGTCCATTGTTACTCGTTAACTATTATTCACTGTTAACAGTTATATTAACCTGGGGGTGTGTGTGTGTGTGTGTGTGTGTTACAGCTGAGTCCGGCGGTGAGTCTGACGCAGATCGGCGAGCAGACAGACGGTTTTTCGGGCAGTGATCTGAGGGAGGTGTGTCGCGACGCTGCGCTGTACAGAGTCCGAGATTTTCTACGCAAACAACAAATAAAACAAATCACACAACAGCTACAACTCGGAGAGGATGAGGAAGAGTACGGCTCACACCTTCCTCCTCTGATCCTGTGTGTGTGTGTGTGTGTGTGTGTGTGTGTGTGTGTGTGAGGAAAAAATAAACTATTAATATATACTAAGATACTGAGATACTAATATATTTTATTGTATTGTGTTGGTTTTACTGACTCTTCTCGTGTGTGTGTGTGTGTGTGTGTGTGTGTGTGTAGGTTTGTAGACCGTGTTTGTCTAAGGCCAATTTCCCAGCTGGACCTGCTGTTCGGTGTGGATAAGATGAACGAGTCGAAACAGATCACAGCGCTGCCTCACATCTGGAGACACAGCTGTGATTTCCCTGAAGAATAAAACATCTGTAATGATTCATCGGGACCCCCGGGTGTGTATCACCTGTTCATAAGGACTGTTAACATAACATAAACATAGAATTTAATATTATCAAACACTTTGTTCAGTCAATCTGTGTAAATAATATTAATAATACGTTACCTGTATGTTAGCATGACGCTCTACTCACAACCATAACTATTCTACACACATCTCTGATTAAAGTAATACTCTATGCTACAGGAATAAGTGTGTGTGTGTGTGTATTACTGCTGTATAACTGTGTGTTTAAATGTTTTACTGTTGTATATAAGTTTGTTGTAATTATTGTATGTTGGGGTTCTGATGCTAACACTAACACTACACACTAACACAGGAAGTGTTGTAGAAATAGTGTGTTTGTGCGTTGGTGGCTTTCCTGAACCTCCCACAATACAAGAGTGGATAGATTTAGACAATGAAATGACTTTTTCCGTCCGTCTGCAGAAGAATGTGTTGAATATGTAAAGCCGTTACTGCCCCGGACTTTGTGGAGGTATAAAACACACGTGACCTTTTCTTTCTGAAGGAAACATCTGTCCAGCATGGACCTTCTCCCACTGTCTCCATCACAGACCAACAACAACCACAGAACATAAGTTAGTCTGGAGTTCAATGATTCATTGCACACTTTAACTCCCGAAATAATGAAAGACCGTTATTAATATTAGTATTTATTTTATTTTGTTGTGTAAATAAATAAAGGAAAATTGAACGGCAGAGAAAAACTGTAACTACAACATCTGTCCTGAAATAAAGTGCTGTTGTTTTTGTGCTGCTACATCAAATTAAAAAACTCAATCAATAAAAAAGAAAAAGTTTGTTAGTAGGATTTCATTGCTGTGTTGTGAGACGTGACTCGTGGGCCGGAGAAAAAACCAGCAGAAACAGAGAAGTTGTTTACGCAGACGGAGAAAAGTGGAAATTTTCAAGAAATTGACTGAATAATGTGGAAAAAAGTGATTTAAATTCCTGCGTCTGCAGTCAGAGGATCAGTCCAGGTGTTTGTGTGTTAATTGTGTGTAAATTGTGTGTTAATTGTATGTAAATTGTGTGTAAATTGTATGTTGTGTGTAAATTGTATGTAAATTGTGTGTAAATTGTGTGTTAATTGTGTGTAATTGTGTGTAAACTGTGTGTTAATTGTGTGTAAATTGTGTGTTAATTGTGTGTAAATTTGTATGTAAATTGTGTGTAAATTGTGTGTAAATTGTGTGTAAATTGTGTGTAAATTGTGTTAAATTGTGTAAATTGTGTGTAAATTGTGTGTAAATTGTGTTTGTAAATTGTGGTTAATTTGTTTGTAAATTGTGTTAATTGTGTAAATTGTGTGTAAACTGTGTGTTAATTGTGTGAAAATTGTATGTTAATTGTGTGTAAATTGTTGTTAATTGTGTGTAAATTGTGTTAGTGTGTAAATGTGTTAGTAAATTTGTATGTTAAATTTGTTTATGTTAAATTGTGTTAATTGTGTGTAAATTGTGTGTAAATTGTGTGTAAAATGTGTGTAATTGTTGTGTGTATGTATGTAAAAATTGTTATGTGTAATGTGTGTTAATTGTGTGATAATTGTATGTTAATTGTGTGTAAATTGTGTGTTATGTATCTTTACATTAAATAGGCGGTTCTGCAGGGTTTAATATTTGTTTAATCGACAGGACAAAATCGAAACGTTACTCACGTTAGACGGGTAATAAAATCCGCTCCTCTTTATGATGTAATGATAATAAACATTTGGTGATTTTGTGTTGTTATTTTTCCTCTGGAACTGTTTAAACTGCTGCAACACAAACTACACAAACGTCTGTCTTCAATTGTATTTTTTCACTTCTGCCGTCCATCAGAATTCATTACATCATCCGAATCACATGACTCATCTGTGTATGTGAATCAGGTGGAAGCTGCGCCACTGTGGACGCTTTTATCAGTGACCAACAGAAGATCATCCACATCTTCACCCAAACGTCTCCGGAAGATTGGCTGCTGTTTTAAAGGTGAAAAATGGGACGTGATTCCATTCCAGATTCGGGGGGTTTTATTTTTTCATTCATTTTATTCGTTTAAAGTGTTTTTAAGTTTTGGAACAGGACGTGGATCATCTCTCATCAGCCCAGATGAGAACCCTGAGCCTCATCAGCGTTACTGCAGGTTTAAACACTGAAGGGTGACGTTCGTTTTAATTTAAAGCAATTCACGTTTTAGTTGTTGTAAATGTTTAATTATACTGTAAAGCTGCTTTAAGACAAACATCTACTGTTAAAAGTAGCAAACAATTAAAACTGAATTAGTGCCGCTGAGTGTGTTACAAATGTGATGGGAGTAAAACTAATACTAATAAATTCCTAAAAACCCAAATGCAACACCGTGAATTAAACTAAATTAAACTGATATAAATGTTGTCGTGAGTTTAGAGACAGGAAGTGACATCAGAGCAGCGAGTGAACAAAATCTCTTTTAATCAAAAATATTAAAAATTCAAATCAACCCATGGAAGTGCGTCAAAATTAACCTTTCGCTACATCATCTCTGATTCTAAAACACATTTACAGTAAATACGTCTGTTAAAGCCGCGTCAACACGTCTTTTCTTTACACTCGTTATTGATATCATTTATTATTTCTAGGGTTAAAATTAAGATTAACATTTTGTATCTTCTTTGTTATGATGAAAATAAACACACCCAGAGTCTGAAGCTTCTCAGCAGCTTTGAGGAACCATGAGGAACTCACAACGTGACGCCTCAGACCGGATCGGGACCACGAGGTCTAACACTGAGAAGGTGAAGCAGTCGTTACGCCGTCGACAGGAAAAAATGCTGTTTTTGTCAGGTTACGCTAGCAAATGTGTGTTTTTTAATTTTTACATTAAAAGCACACAGATTGCGACACCTCAGCGCAGGGAGTGTATGGCTATTCAATTATCTGCAGCTAAAGCTAAAAAGAGTTCCCTTCAGTTCTCTCGAGTTCTCTCGAGTTCTCTCGAGACGAGTTTTAGAAGGTCATTCTGTTGCTCAGCCTCCTGTTTAACGGAAAAGTCGCCAGGAAATGATCCACTCCACGTTTGATGATTCTGGTAAAAACTAAACCCGAGCGTGTTCCTCAACTAAAAATGGGTTTCGTTTAGATTTCATGCAATTAAAAAAGTTAAAGCTGCGAATCACTAGGAAAAAGAAAAAGTGAAAAATACACAGTAACAAAGCTAAAATGAGAAAGAAACATAAATATAAACTAATAAAATCCATGAAAAGGAAAAAATGCTAAAAAACGAAAAAGACGGATAAAAGAAACAGATAAATTTGTTATTCTATAGCGAAAAATATGGATTTTCCCCCAAACTATAAATTTAAAGTATTCGCTCACTCAGGCTTCAGATACCACAGCTGGAGTGATCTGACACCTGGAGTGATTTAACATCTGTAGTGATTTAACACCTGGAGTGATCCGACACCTGGAGTGATCAGACAGCTGTGTGTCACTGGAGTGCGTCACTGAGCGACCTCAAAGCTCTCGACACTTCAGGACATTTTCTTTTTTTACATAATGAATGCTTTAATCTCACAGTCGGTCTAACAAATAACATGAAGCCCCGGCCACTGTCCTATGGGATATGCAAATGAGGCTGATATGTTAATATTACTGAGTGCACATAGTGCCTGGAGTGATCTCTTTCTTCCTCATTCACGACGGTGAGGTGTGAGGTCGGGTGTAGATGGAGAGTGTGAGATGGTCGGGGTGTAGATGGAGAGTGTGAGGTGGTCGGGGTGTAGATGGAGAGTGTGAGGTGGTCGGGGTGTAGATGGAGAGTGTGAGGTGGTCTGGGTGTAGATGGAGAGTGTGAGGTGGTCAGGGTGTAGATTTAGATGGTGAGGTGGTCAGGGTGTAGATGTAGGGTGTGAGCTGGTTGGGTTTAGATGTAAGGTGTGAGGTGGCCAGTGTAGATGGAGAGTGTGAGGTGGTCGGGGTGTAGATGGAGAGTGTGAGGTGGTCGGGGTGTAGATGGAGAGTGTGAGGTGGTCAGGATGTAAATGTAGGGTGTGAGGTGGTCAGGGTGTAGATGGAGAGTGTGAGGTGGTCGGGGTGTAGATGGAGAGTGTGAGGTGGTCTGGGAGTAGATGGAGAGTGTGAGGTGGTCGGGGTGTAGATGGAGAGTGTGAGGTGGTCGGGGTGTAGATGGAGAGTGTGAGGTGGTCGGGGTGTAGATGGAGAGTGTGAGGTGTTGGGATGTAGGGTTTTGAAGAAAGAGCACCTGATTTGGAAGAATTAGAATTAAGGGTTAAGTTCAACCCCTCCCCTTTTTACACACACACACACACACACACACACACAGGAGATTTTAGATGTCCATCTCTCTCTTCCTCTGTTAGACTCAGAGATTCCGTGTGATCGTCTGGGTTCTGTGTCTCAGCTCCTCTGTGAGTTCGTTAGTTGGACGTTCTGTCCATGTTCTCGTCTCCGATCAGAAAATATCCGGACACATGCTCCAGTCCTGTCTCTCTTTGGCCTCCCAGTAACCACCTTTATACACAAAGCTCAACTCACCGGTCACAGGATCCGTCCTCTGATGAAACCAGAGCGGGTTGTAGCCCTCGTACTCCTGGCCTGCAGCACACACACACACACACACACACACACACACACACACACACAAAGGACAAAATACAGAAAAAAATGGACATTTCTTTAATATCTTTAATCTGTTGGAACAAAAAAGTAACCAAACTTTAATGTATCTTTTTGAAATAAAGAGCAGTGAAATGAGGCTCTAAAGACTCCATGAGGAACCTTTACAGTTCCATAACGGTTCCCAAGAGAACCTCTTTTATGGGCTGGAATCATTAATCATTTAAAGCATGTGGCATCATCAGTGGAAGTGTGTGTGTGTGTGTTGGTCTGTAACTGTGCAACTTTTTGTGTAAATGTTTGGGGTTCTGGATGGGTTGCGTTTGGTTCTAGCCTGCACAGATCTATGTTGTGTTTGTAAATTGTGTTAGATCCTGCATGTGTGTTGGACTGGGTTCTGGGTCAGGGTGAGGGTTCTGCAGTGTGTTCTAGATAATGTGCTGGGTGTTAAATGTTTGTGGTGTGTTATCAATATGCTTTAGGATCTATAAACCTGCTTTTTGATGCTCAAAGGTCATTTTGGGTTCTAGATGTGTCATAATGAGTTGCAGATGTGGATGTTGTGGGTTCTAGATTCATTCGTTTGTGATTATTGGTTCTAGGCATGTGTCAGATTTAGTATCATGAGCAGAGCATGCTGATCCTCGTCTGATTAGTCTGCAGTTAGACCTTCCTGGGCCATGATTAGAACCAATAGTGCCTAGACACATGCACACACACACACACACACAAATGCTGGGAGAGCTGAAAGTAGCAGACTGCGAGTGCATGGTGAGATGTTCATTACAGATCACTGCTGGATCTGCAAATAACAGTGGAACACATCACACTTGCATGCTCACACACACACACACACACACACACACACACACAGACACACTGTGTGTGAAATTGCTGTACATGGACTGTTCCAGTTACTAGAACTCACCAGAGTCAAGTTCAAACTCTGAGAATCAGGAGGAAAAAAGAGAAACACATGATCATAAAAACAGCACTACGGCACTGGGTTCTGACAACATGAACGAACACACACACACACACACACGTCACATTTTTTCTGGTGTCGTTTTTTTTCTGTAGAACCCAAAAGTCATAGTGATAAGGAAGTGTTTAATCTGATCAAGAGCAATGTTGAAAAGAACCTTCAGCACCAGACTGGTCCAGACACACATTACAACTCCAGGAAGAAGTCTGGGGTTCCTGGCGTGTGTTCCGTGTTCTAGATCATCACGCTTGTTAGCAGATGTAAATCCTGCAGTACCTCATTGGATGACGGGTTCTAGAGGATTTCTCCAGAAGATTGCTCTGGGGTTTTAAGTTTTGTGTGTTTTTGTGTGTTCACCTTCTGGGCTGTTCAGAGAGAAGTGTCTTGTTGCTGTGTGTGTGTGTGTGTGTGTGTTCTAGTTCAATATCTTGAGTTGTAAATATCTGCCAAATAATTTGCAAGTAGAAGCTCTGGAAACTAGAAGCTCAGAACTTCCTAATCCACAGCAGGACATTTACTAAGTCCAGAAAAACCCTGACAAAATATTGATGCGGTTCTAGATTGATACAGTTCATGATGTACCTCTGGATTGTTTTCCTGACTGTCAGAACCTGGAGTTCTGAAATATTCACAAGAACATTGTGTGTGTGTCTGTGTGTGTGTGTTTCAGGTGGGTCCTCACCCTGGTCCATGGCGTCAGAGGCCTCAGCGTCTCTCCTCCTCCTCACAGCTCTCTGTTTCTCCTCCAGTCTCTGTTTCTCCATGTTGGCTTCATCCCATCGTCCCTCCTCCATCAGACGCTGATCCGGCCGCAGACGACTGTCTGTCACACACACACCGTCCTCCTCCTCATTCAGCGTCAGAGCCAGAGACGAGAAGAAATACATGTTCTCTGCGTTCTCTCTAAAACGCACACACACACACACACACACACACACACACACACATACACAGATGTGTTGATAAATTATGTGTTTGTGTACTTTACTGATGTAGATGTGGTTTTCTTGACGTGCATATTTGTGTGTGTATATGATTGGGTGTGTGTATATATGAGTGGATGTGTGTATATGATTGGGTGTGTATATAAGTTTGTGTGTATATAAGTGTGAGTGGGCGTCTGTGTGTATGAGTGGGTGTCTGTGTGTATATCAGTAAGTGTGTGTATGAGTGGGTGTCTGAATATGAGTGAGTGTATATGAGTGTGTGTGTGTTTGAATATTAGTATGTGTGTGAATGTTAGTGAGTGTGTTAATATTAGTGGGTTTGTGATATGAAAGTGTATGTATGAATTTGTGTATATATGGGTTTGTGTAGATATGAGTGGGTGTGTGTGTATATGAGTGTGTGTGTATATAAGTGTGTGTGTGAATATTAGTGAGTTTGTGTATATATAAGTGGATGTGTAAATGGAAGTATATATATATCAGTTTGTGTATATATAAGTGTGTGTGTGTGTGTGTGTGTGTACATACGGTAGTGGGTATTTTTTCCACAGTAGTCGTGGTGTGAGTGTTTGGTACACAGTTTTCTGTTTTCCATCTCCACCGTTTCCACCTCGGCTGCTCTGAATGATCTTTGCGCTCTCCATTCGCTCGTCCCAGGTTCCTGACAGGATGTAGTGCGCCTGACCTTCACTATCTGACACCACACCCGTCACCTACAAACACACACACACACACACACACACACTATCAGCCTCATTCGGTGTGCACTGCAGAATGTTAGAGAAGAAGGTGTGAAGGTCTTCACTGTAGAACGGTGGTTCTGGTGTCTGCAGCTTGTTCGAGGTGTTGGATGGAGATAGCTGAAGACTTTAAAGTGTGTTGAAGAATGTGATCTTGGAGTGTGTTGGTTTTTGATGTTGTTTGATGGACTGTACTGGAAAACATTAGTGGGTTTTGGTGGCTTCTGACAAATGTTGGTGTTTGACAGAGTTGGAGAACATGTTGGCATCTGATGGTGAATGATGGTGTGTGATGGTGACCGCTGGATTTTAATAGAGAAGATATTTGATGATCCAAGTGATTTTTAAAGATATGAGAACTTTAGTGTTTATTGAAAATGGTGTTGGTTGATCTTGTGTGGAGAACATTGGGGTTTAATTGAGATGGAGAATAGTGGAAGTGTCTGGAAAATCATAGTGTTTATTAGAAAATGTTCCTGGTGAGAACATTGGTGTAAATGCAGTGGTGGAGAAAGCTTTTGCTGGTGTTTGATGAAGGATGTTAAACAGGAAGTTGTGTAAAACCAATGACTGACCTTGCGTGGGACTTCCCTTGAAAAATAGCTGTACGGAGAGAACTTGAGCTGACACGTCTCTTTGGTTCTGTGGTTTACGATGTCGATGTCCCCCGACTGAGAAGACGATGGAGGTTGAAGAACAGATAATAAAACAGAAGTTAGTGCAGGCGAACTGGTGATCATCAACACCACTCTGAGAAGAGAAGTGAGAGCTCAGACCTGATCAATCCACAGTTTGCCCACGATGATGTTGTGCACGGTGGAGGTCACTTTACGCCACACGTAGTGGTTCCCGCTGGAGTGGAACTGCAGGTGGATGGCACCTGAAGAACCCAGATGAGATGTTTAACATTTTAACATTTACACTGTTTGGTAAAGTGGGAGTAGTCTCTCACCTAGGGGCATGATGGACAGGTATTTGCCACGGAACTTGCTAGCGATGGTAATTTCCTGCCACAGCGTCCATCCTCGCTGCGAGATGACGTGATGCGCCGCGGCCGGGGGATGATGACTAACCTGAGAAAAAAGGACAGATTTAAAAGATGGTCCACACTTTCACCAGTAGAGGGTGGTGTTGAGTAGAGTCCGGTTTATTTCCTGAGTGTTTGTGAGAAGTCAACCTGCTCGCAGATGGAACGGTAGCCGTAGTCGTCGAGCCGGTCGAGCTCGTAGGTTTCTCCCAGCAGAGGGTTGAAGGGTTTGGCCGTGCGGTGGACGGTGGTGGAATAAGACGAGACGGAGAAGGCGGCCACCAAACACATCTGTTCGAGAGAATTCTCGCAGCGAGCCGCTTTATCCAGCAGCTCACTGTACTCCAGATCCTCGCTCAGCCGCTGCAGCATAGACAGCGGCTCGTTAAAGTTCACCTGCGGAAGTGAGACAGGTGGAGAAACAACAGATCTGTTAGACACACAGACTCTTCCTGTCTCAATGTGTGGAGATACTGTGGATACAAGAGAAAGAAGAACTGTGAAAATACTGTAATGTAAGTGTAAGGCAGTTTGAGGGCAGTATAGGGGCAGTATAAATCCAGCAGGTTTGAAGGCAGTATAGGGGCAGTATAAATCCAGCAGGTTTGGAGGCAGTATGAGGGCGGTATAAAGGCAGCAGGTTGGAGGCGGTATGAGGGCGGTATAAAGGCAGTGTGGAGGCGGTATAAAGGCAGCAGGTTGGAGGCGGTATGGGGGGAAGTATAGAGCCAGTGTGGAGGCAGTATGAGGGCAGGATAGAGGCAGTGTGGATGCAGAATGAGAGCAGTATAGAGTATAAGGGCAGTGTGGAGGCAGTATGGAGGCAGTATAAAGGCAGTGTGGAGGCAGTATAAGGGCAGTGTGGAGGCAGTATGGAGGCAGTATAAAGGCAGTATGCGGGTAGTATTTAGACAGCAGTTTGGGGGCAGTATGAGGGCAGTATAAAGGCTCCTACAGGCATGGGGATCTTGGAGAGCTCTTTGCCGATGCAGTTCTTCATGATGCTCCACAGGTTCAGCGAGTAGTTGGGTTTGTCTGGGATTCGACTCCGCCTCTTCCTGCGAGTCTGCAGCTCCTTTCCAGATAAATCATTACAGCTGAGAGATGACTGACACACACACACACACACACACACAAACAGGAAGAGGA
The DNA here is from genome assembly GCA_005784505.1 of Bagarius yarrelli. Lineage (NCBI taxonomy): Eukaryota > Metazoa > Chordata > Actinopteri > Siluriformes > Sisoridae > Bagarius > Bagarius yarrelli. Next base: position 32,871 of record VCAZ01000257.1, read on the forward strand.
GATGGCAGAGAGGATATGACCTTAAGAGGTGCTACTACTGTTACACCGTTACACAGTATGTGTCACGCTCTTCATCATTCTCCTCAAATCAACATCAGACTCACATGATGCTCCAGAGTCCAATCACTGGGCTGCCCTCCACTGGCACCACTTAGATTACTCTGAGAACGCCTGTCACACACACACACACACACACTTGATGAGGTTCAGGGTGCAGAACAACATTGTGCAGAGCGTTGATTAACCAGCGCAGAGATTCTGACCTGTGCTGAGAAACATCTGCAGCTGTCACTGTGATGAAAGCGGGCGAGTCCTCCATAGCGTCAAAAAACTCTGTGTCCTCATCTTCATCACTCGCTTCCTCTTTACGGGTCCTCTCACTCACTCCTGATGGAGAAACACACACACACACACACACACACACGTGTACAGAAAATGTCCCATGACACGGTTGTTGGAGTAAAGCTGAACGTGATGCTACCACCACCACCACCACCACTTTTCCCAGCACTCTGGGGTGGTGTGTCTGGGGAGTGTGTATCTCTGCGGTGTTTGATGCTGACCGGTGTGTGTGGAGGTGGTGTCGGGTGTGTTGGAGGTGTGTGTCGGTGCCTCTCTCCACGCTCTCTCCAGGCTGTTGTGCTGTTTGGCCAGTTGTTCTATCGTCTCCTCCAGATGAGTGCGCTGCTCTCGCTCATGCTGAAGGACTCGCTGCCATCTGCGACTATGGCTCTCTGCCAGCTCCAGGAAATCACGGCATGCCTAACACGGACACACACACACACACACACACAGAGGCATTTAATATTTTTACCACTGTTTATTTAACGATATTAAAACACTAGAATATAAAGAGGCAAACAGTGAGGAACAAGTGTTTTACACACACACACACACACACACACACTTACTGCATCTGACTTGAGGTATGTAAAGTGGTGCATATATATTGTGTGTGTGTGTGTGTGTGTGTGTGTGTGTGTGTGTATGTGTATCAAGACAAAAATCCACTTCCACATTTTACTGCTGAGGCTTCTGAAACCTGTCTCTCACACACACACACAAACACGCAAAACACTCGTGACTTTACAAAACACAAGGGAAATTACTGGAGGTCTGTGTGTATGTGTGTGTGTGTGTGTGTGCATGTGACTAAATGCTGATCTAACCACCATCTCCAGTCCCTACAATGAGGTCAAACTCAGCCAAATTGAGTTGGACAAATTGATGTCATTTTCAGGGGGACCAACTGACCAAATGACCAAACTGACCAAATGGGACCAAACTGACCAATGACCAAATGACCAAATGACCAAATGACCAAAATGACCAAAACGGACCAAATGACCACCAACCAAATGACCAACTGACCAAATGACCAAATGACCAAATGACCAAATGACCAAATGACCAAATGACCAAATGACCAAATGACCAAATGACAAACTGACCAAACTGACCAAATGACCAACTGACCAAATGACCAACTGACCTTTCCAGAATGCTTGGAATGTTTTGGCGCTTTACCGTTAAAGAGCAAACGGATAGAAAGATCAAAGGAAAAGGTAAAAAAAGCAAAGGAAGGAAAAATAACAAAAAAACCAAAAAAACTTTTTATTTGAACATTTCTGCCATCAAAAGTTCAAGTAAATTATTCAAGCGTGTGCTCACACACACCATCGACACACCTCATATGACACACACACCCTTATATGACCACACACCCTTCATATGACACACACCTTTATATGACAACACACCTTTATATGACACACACCCTAGTATGACACACACACCCTCATATGACACACACATGACACACACCCACTCATATGACACACACACCCTTATATGACACACACACACCCTCAATATGACACCACACACACCTCATATGACACACACACACCCTTATATGACCACACACACCCTTATATGACACACACACCCTCACACACGCACCTTCATATGACACACACACCCTTATATGACACACACCTTTATATGACACACACCTTCATATGACACACACACACCCTCATATGACACACACACACACACACACCCCTCATATGACACACACACACCCTCATATGACACACACACACCTCATATGACACAACACACACC
>VCAZ01000257.1:40000-67500 GCA_005784505.1 Bagarius yarrelli
GATGAAAGGTCTAGAGTAGTGAGTCCCACCACTGCGTGGTAGCGCCCCTCAGTGGGCGTGTAGACAGTGTCAGGGGTTGATGGAAATCTGGTGATGATTAGGGGGCAGGAATGGTGGGGGTTAAAGATGTGTTATTGTGTTAGTGGATCGATGTGGACGCTTTCACAAACACAGCTGAGGAATAAATGTCGCTAATATAACATGGATCATTGGAGTTTGTGTGCATGGGATATGGGTCGGGGCAGGTGGGGGGTGGCGGTGGGGGGATTAAGGGGGTTTTTTAACTTGGATTTAGGGGGAAGTTTATCCAAAATAGTTCCAGAACCGCTGATCTCGAATTAACAGGCAGCAGAATTTCCCCTTTTAATAATAATAAAAATAATAATATGTGTGGGAAGTGGTAGGGGTAGCCAGTGGTTAAGATGTTGACATGCTAATCGGAAGATCAGGGCACCACCTAGTTGCGTTATTGAAGCGGCGGTTAGAGTGTCAGAAACCCCCGACACTCCGACTTTACATCCCGCCGCTCCACTCACTCACTCTGGTAGAAAGTAGGAGGCTGCAGGTACTACAGCTCCACCTAGTGGCTAATAAAAAGGTGCAATAATTGCGGTTGGATTTAACGATCGCGGTTAGATTAAATAATTGTTACTTACTTACTGCTAAATGCTAAAATGTTAATGTATAATAATAATAATAATATATTTTATTTAGGGCACCTTTCAGATCACCGTACATTACAAGAATAACAGTACAATAACAAATAACAATAATAACAAAGGAAGAACACACACACACACACACACACACACACACTTACGCACAGTTTATGCTAATCTAAATAGGTGAGATTTGAGTCGAATTCAGTAAAGGAGTGTAAATGATGGACGGCAGAGGGTTCTGCAGGTTCAGAGGATCAGCGCGGCTGAAGGATGGATGGTTCCGGGTGTGTGTATGGAGGAGACCCACTAAAAACGAGTGGAGGAGTTGGGAGGGGGTTTAGGGCTGGAGAAGGTCTGAAAGGTGGAACGAGGTTATGAAGAAGTTATTTTTTATATAAATCTGTGAAGTTTTAACTTAATTTCATCGGATCTGTCTCTTTATGCTATTTATAGACCCACATGTTCTCTCTCTCTCTCACACACACACACACACACACACACACAGCAGACAAGAAAACACATCTGTCCTCTAGAACATTCAATCTCCCACCAGATAAAAGTGTGTGTGTGTGACTGACAGATCTGCTCTAATTGAAGCCCGGATACACAACTACACATTACATGCTAATCTTCTTACAAGGAGTCAGGGAGAGGCTAATCACTCAAACGCTGCTAATTTCCTGCTTTCATCAACTGCGCGCACACACACACACACACACACACAAGTTTTTGTAAGTAAAAGTTGCTGGTGATCGGAGTTGGGTTCTGCAGTCACTCTGGTGGACTTTTTGACCTGAGATTTCACACACTTTATTTAGTAAACTTTCACTGGTGTAAGTAAAGCAGCCCGTTGCTAACTGTTAGCTGCCATTAGCCTTCTTTTGCTGGAGATATTTAATAATATGCGGATCGGGTCACACTTTATCTCACACATGTTCCTCTTCAGCTCTGCAGTGAAGTCCTGCTGCGTTTGTGACCTTTCGAGGGTCGAATCCAGTCAATACCACTGACTGCGCAGGACGTAGCGTGGAACCTGCACCCATGCAGCTAACGCTAACAATCGAGCGCATGCTATAATTAACCGTCCTCTAACAGACGTGTGTTTGTGTTTTGTTCCTGCAGAGTTATTTTACATCCAACTTCACCGCTTCATGGAATAAAGAGCTCGAGGTCGAACGTCTGATTATAGACAGATATTGAGACGTTGATGAGTTTTATACTTCAGTATTTAATACTGGAACTTGAAAAGAAGTAGAAAGAAATCACTAAAGATGTGATCTAGTTTTTAAAAAAAGAAGCCTTTGCTGACTCATCCTATAACCGTCCAATCATATTCACACCAGAACGATAAGCTCCGCCCCTCAGGGCCTGTCAGTAGCCCACAGTTAATGTAGTTCCTCTGGGTTTTTTTTTCTTTTCTAAATTAAAAAAAAGAGGTGGAGTTACATTAATAGAAAGGGGCGGGGCATGTGTGGCCATGTGACCTTTTTTCAGAGAAGCCCCAAACCAAATAGACTTCCATTTATTGTGTTTGTACAGTTGAGCAGTTCAGGCTTGATTAGGGCCCATTAAGTGTCATTTTGGTGGTATTGAGAATTAAACCCATGACCTTCCAATCACCCACCAGAACACCACCTCAACCACTAAGCTTCCACCTCCTACTTCAACAAGATGTCGTCTCTCAGTTACAATCAGCAATACTTTAACCACACACACACACACACACATACACACATACACACATATACACATACACACATACACACACACATACACACATATACACACACATACATGTCTGGTTAGCTATCCATGTGGGGAATCTCCATAGGTGTACTGGTTTTTATTCTGTACAAACTGTACTTTCTATCCCCTAACCCCTTACCCCTAACCCTAATCCTAACCCTAACCTCTAAGACTAACCCTAACCCCTAACCCTAACCCTAATCCTAACCCTAACCTCTAAGACTAACCCTAACCCCTTACCCCTAACCCTAATCCTAACCCTAACCTCTAAGACTAACCCTAACCCTTACCCCTAACCCTAATCCTAACCCTAACCCCTAAAACCCCTAACCCTACCCTTACCCTAACCTAATCCTAAACCTAAACCTAACATCTAACCCCTAAGACTAACCCTAACCCCTAACCCCTAATCCTAATCCTAACCCTAACTCCTAATCCTAATCCTAACCCCTAATTACCTAACCCCTAATCCTAACCCTAACCCCTAATCCCAATCCCTAACCCCTAATCCATAACCCCTTACCCCTAATCCCTAACCCCCCTAACCGAAAACCATTCTGCATTTCTCAAAAAATCTCATCCTGTGTAATTAGAAGCTTTTGTACTCACAGGGACCTCAAGTTTAGTCCCCACCGTGACACGAGTCCCCATGAATCTTTGTGTAGTCAGGTTTAGGGTCCCCACCAGGATGTATAAGCCCACACACACACACACACACACACACACACACACACACACACACACAGCATCTCGATGTCCAAAGTGAAAAAAAAATTGTGAGATGGAGGGAATGGTGTTTCTCTAAGACGTTTTTAGCTACAAATGTTAAAAATCAAAGCAGGGGACGGGCTTTAGGACCCTGAGGAGCAGACGGTTTTGTCCTGCCCCAGAAATGACAGTAAAGTGAGTGTCACTTCAGTAACAAAGTGTTTCACAGATAAAGCACACCCATACACACACACACACACACACGATAACTATGATAAAATACACACTAAAATACAAAAAACCTTAAAACCTTAAATACTCAGATCCCGCCCCTTGAGACGCAGTAACTGTCAATCAAACCCGTAAAGAGAGAGAGAGAGAGAGAGAGAGAGAGAGAGATGGGGAAGAGCGAATGCAGTCTACCTCTGAGGCAGGCGAAGTTGAGGAAGCGGCAGAAGGAGGACGAGCGGACCGGAGTAGGTGTGTGTGAGGACGCGGACGAGGCGCCGTCACCCCGTCCCCGTCCACCGTGGGGCGTGGGCTGAGTGTTGCCGAGGCGACGCAGGCAGCCTGAGCCGCATGCGGTGCGCACCGTGCCCGGATCCCAGCATGCTCTGCTCTTCATCACACTTCGTCCTCTTACTTGCCTCTCCACTCACCGCACACACACTCGCCCATACACACACACACTCAGACACACAGTACAGAAAGTATGCAAAGAGGAGGGGGGGTTGGGAGAGCACCGGTGATTCTCCGGTTGATCTCCTTATTCAGCATACACACACACACACACACACACACACACACACAGGTTGTACATAAGAATGATGAGAGAGAGAGAGAGAGAGAGAAAGAGGAGAGGCATCCCGGCTTTTCTACACACACACTTCATCGTCTTTACTTTGCTGGCCAGTCAATACTGTACTGCCGCAGTGTGTGTATGTGTGTGTGTGTGTGTGTGTGTGTGTGTGTTGTACTTAAGGTTGACACTGCTGCCTCTCTTACATTACACTCCCTGTCTCTCCCTCTTTCTTTCTCACTCTATCTCTCACATATGGACACAGAAACACACACAAATAGTATGTACAGCTACTCATTCATGAACAAACACACACACAAGCACAGACACACACACTATTACCAATTTTAATGTAAAACATTTTGAGTCAGTGTAACCTTACGCCCTAATTTCAGTCAGTGTAACCTTACGCCCTAATTTCAGTCACAGTGGTACCTACGCCCTTACCACCCCCGTAACCTTACGCCCCCCACACTAATTTCAGTCAGTGTAACCTTACGCCCTAATTTCAGTCACAGTGTAACCTTACGCCCTAATTTCAGTCAGTGTAACCTTACGCTCTAATTTCAGTCACAGTGTAACCTTACGCCCTAATTTCAGTCAGTGTAACCTTACGCCCTACATCCTAACCATTCAGTCACAAGTGCCTACCTCTAATTCAGCCTAATTTCAGTCCAGTGTCAGTGTAACGTACTTACGCCCTAATTTCAGTCACAGTAAAACCTTACGCCCTAATTTCAGTCAGCGTAACCTAATTTCGCCCTAATTTCCATCAGTGTAACCTTACGCCCTATTTCAGCCCTAATTTCAGTCACAGTGTAACCTTACGCCCTAATTTCAGTCAGTGTAACCTTACGCTCTAATTTCAGTCAGTGTAACCTTACGCCCTAATTTCAGTGAGTGTAACCTTACGTCCTAATTTCAGTCACCGTGTCACTTTACGCTCTAATTTTAGTCAGCGTAACCTTCCGCCCTAATTTCAGTCAGTGTAAACCTTACGCCCTAATTTCAGTCAACGTGTCACTTTACGCTCTAATTTCAGTCAGTGTTGTAACCTTACGCTCTAATTTCAGTCAGCGTAACCTTACGCCCTAATTTCAAAATACACTCACTTTCACACCAACCCCCCTCCCACCACCAAACACACACACTTTCTTTTCGGTTAAGTTAGTTTCACAGGAATGGTATTTATTGTTTTTATATCTTAAAAAAGATTGATTATAAGATTGGCTATAAATTGTTAAGGTTTTGTTTGTGTGTGTTGTGTGTGTGTGTGTGTTGTGTGTGGTGTGTGTGTGTGTGTTGTGTGTGTATATCCAATGCTCTTGTCCAAAGTTCCATTCTGAAAGGAGTTGTTTAAGGTCCAGATCAATTTCACAGTGTAGTTATTGATCCAAACCCAGAACTGTCTGTTTTCCACATCCAGATTCTTTTCATAACCCTTTTATTAATGCATTTATTATTTATTAATTTAACTGTAAATAACTGTTTCATAAAACATTCTGTCTTTTTTAAAATAAAATAAATATAGAATTAAAAATCTTGTTAATGTAATTATCGTATTAGAGAGGAGGCAGAGCTAGAGAGCAAAACACGACAGGAATAATTATTATCTTCTAGATCAGAACCACAGACATGTCACAGTTACACACCGTATCTGAGAAACAGAACGTCAGGCCACATGCTGTGTGTGTGGTTATGCTCTGCAACCGATCTCTTCCTTCACTGTAACCGATCTCTGTCTCATCACTGTAACCGATCTCTGTCTCATCACTGTAACCGATCTGTCTGTCCTCACTGTACGACTCTGTCTCTCTGTCTCATCACTGTATCTCTGTCTCCTCACTGTAACCGATCTCTGTCTCATCACTGTAACCGATCTCTGTCTCATCTGTAAAACCGATCTCTGTTATCACTGTACCGATCTCTGTCTCATCACTGTAACCGATCTCTGTCTCATCACTGTAACCGATCTCTCTCTCATCACTGTAACCGATCTCTGTCTCATCACTGTAACCGATCTCTGTCTCATCACTGTAACCGATCTCTGTCTCATCACTGTAACCGATCTCTCTCTCATCACTGTAACCGATCTCTCTCTCATCAAGCACTGTAAACCAATCTCTGTCTCATCACTGTAAAACGATCTCTCTCCATCACTGTAACCGATCTCTGTCTCATCACGTACCCGATCTCGTTCTCATCACTGTAACCGATCTCTGTCTCATCACTGTAACCGATCTCTGTCTCATCACTGTAACCGATCTGTCCCATCACTGTAACCGATCTCATCCCATCACTGTAACCGATCTCTGTCTCATCACTGTAACCGATCTCTCATCACTGTAACCGATCTCGTCTCATCTGTAACCGATCTCGTCTCATCAACTGTAACCGATCTCGCTCTCATCACTTGTACCGATCTGTCTCATCACTGTAACGATCTCTGCCATCTCATCACTGTAACCGATCTCTCTCTCATCACTGTAACCCCAGATCTCTCTTCATCACTGTAACCGATCTCTCTCCTGTAACCGCTCTGTATCACTGTAACCCGATCTCTGTACCGATCTCTGTCTCATCACTGTAAACCGATCTCTCTCTCATCAACTGTAAACGATCTCGGATCTCTGTAACGATCATCACTGTAACCGACTCTCTCTCTGTCTCATCACTGTAACCGATCTCTCTCTCAATCACTGTAACCGATCTATCCCATCTCTCTATCCATCACTGTAACCGATCTCTGTCTCATCACTGTAACCGATCTCTCTCTCATCACTGTAACCGATCTCTGTCTCATCACTGTAACCGATCTCTGTCTCATCACTGTAACATCACTGTAACCGATCTCTCTCTCATCATCCATCTGTAACCGATCTCTGTCTCATCATCACTGTAACCGATCTCTCTCTCATCACTGTAACCGATCTCTCTCTCATCATCACTGTAATCACCGATCTCGATCATCTGTCTCATCACTGTCTCTACGGTAACGATCTCTGTCTCATCACTGTAACGATCTCTGTCTCATCCTGTAACACTCTCTGTCTCAACTGATCTCTGTCTCATCACTGTAAACCGATCTGTCTCATCACTGTAACCGATCTCTCCTATCACTGTAACCGATCTCTCTCCATCACTGTAACCGATCTCTCCCATCACTGTAACCGATCTCTTCTCTCATCACTGTAACTGATCTCTGTCTCATCACTGTAACCGATCTCTGTCTCATCACTGTAACTGATCTCTGTCTCATCACTGTAACCGATCTCTGTCTCATCACTGTAACTGATCTCTGTCTCATCACTGTAATCCGATGTCTCATCTACACTGTATCTCTGGTAACTCTCGTCTCATCCTGTAACTCTCTCTCTCATCATCACTGTCATGATCTCTCATCACTGTATCTTATACCTCAACTCTTGACACTGTACCCGATCTCAAGACTGGAATTTAGTGCAATGACACTGATCTCGTCTCTGTACTATAAATAATGAACTTTTTATTAAACTTAGATGAATGTAAGTCACTCTGGATAAGAATGTTTACTAAAATGTATTGTCATTTTTGGGCACATGCCAATGTTACATTAGTATTATATCATCAGTGTTATTTTATTATTATTATCTTTTTCTTATTGCAGTAAAACTGCAGTAGGACAGAAGATGGTTTCTGCTCTTGATGCTGATATTTTGCTATAAATATGGAGGTTTATTACAGCAGGCAGATAGAAGTGTAGTCTATTTCCTGTTTGTGACACAAACTTCCTGTAATTACAGCCTGTCAGTACACACCACACAAAGTGGCTTCCTCTCGCAATTACTGCACACACAAACACACACACACACACACACACACACACACACACACACACACACACACACACACACACACACACACACACACACACGTTTCAGCACCATGGACAGGGTCAGAATGTCAGTCCGTATCAGTAACTGTTTATTAATGTAGTGATATGTTGATGAATGTGTTCCTTTGAGGGGGCGGGGCTAAACCTAATAGATTACCAACAGGTGCGAGATCCACAATCATCTAATTTTATCCTATAAATATATTCTTATAAAAGTGTTATAAACAGCATTAATAAACCACTAACAGGCTCCTCCCCATTTAACATACTCACTGTGGGATAAAGACAACTCTCACTCCAGCTGAAAGTGAAATGAAAGAGTGAGACAAAGAAGAGGGTGACACCTGCAGGTCATGTGGTGGCATTACAGGAAACTGTCAGAGAGAAGTGTTGGGGAGAAGAACGGAGGAGAGGAACAGAGAGAGAGGGGGGAGGAGACAGATAGCGAAAGAGACGGGGAGACAGAGAGAGAGACAGGGGAGACAGAGAGAGAGGGGGGAAGACAGAGGGAGAGACAGAGAGAGATAGATAGGGGGGCAGAAAGAGAGGGGGAAGACAAAGAGAGAAAGAGGGGAGAGAGAGAGCGAGAGAGAGAGAGACTGGCTAGATAGATAGATGACTAGATAGAGAGAGAGAGAGAGAGAGAGAGGAGAGAGAGAGACTGAGAGGAGACTGGCTAGATAGATAGATAGATAGAGAGAGAGAGAGAGAGAGAGAGAGAGAGGAGAGAGAGAGAGAGAGACACAGATTTTACAATTCTACAAATACACAGAAACGCCACCAACAGCGGCTGACGAGCCAAATTCACTTTGTTCATCAACCTACCCCACACTCACAAACTGCCCCTCCTCCTGGGGAAAAGAAGGAGAGTTGTGTCTTAGCAGGGCAGTACGTCTCAGCATGTCTCATACTGAGGGACAGTCAGTAACACACACACACACATGCACACACAGCCCTGTTTGTCCCATATACCTTTATTTATTTCACTACTGTCTTTTTCTCTGCTGTTTTTCTGTATATTTTGGTCTTTAATTTGTTTGTTTGTCTCTTTGTGCTTTGGCAAAACTGTAACTGTAAATATGGTCATGCCAATAAAACCTTATTGACTTTGAGAGAGAGAGAGAGAGAGAGAGAGAGAGAGTAAACTCAGTTTAAAAACGTCTAAGTACTGAAATACTCCCTTCATCTTCAGTCTTACTGGAGGAGGTGAAGGGGCGTGGCCTGTATATGTCATCCTAAAGATGGAGAGGAAGGGGTTGTGACCTTTGTGACCTTTGGATCTGTCCAATTATGGAAGGTGACACAGATTTGCAAACACCTCTACCACCGCCAGAACAACAAACTTTTATGTATGCACACACACACACACAGACACACACACACACACACACACAACACACACTTTGGCTGGACAATTTAACTTCAACAGAAATTTGGAACCTCTAAACAATGGAATTTACAGTTAATGGTTATTTTATTGTTTTGGGTTGTACAACACACAACCGTACAACCACTTGTGAAGTCATGTGACTCCGTCTGGTCCAATCAGTGGCACTGAAGCGTCAGAGATCAAACATCGAGTCAGCTGAGCAACAGCAGGAGGCGGAACCAAAATACACAATAAACTATAAGGACAAACTTAATAATAAAAACAATAAGTCAAATAATCAAGTTTTTAATTTAAGGTCATATCACCCACCCACACACACACACCCATCCACACACACACACACACACCCATCCACACACACACACACATGCACGCACACTCACACACATGCACACACACACACAGTTTGCTTATGTAGAACTAAATGGTTGAAAGGAGCAGAGAACAAATCCAGCTAAATATCCTGAAACTCTCGCTCGCTCTCTCTCTCACACACACACACACACACACACACACACAAACACACACATTTTCCCATGGGAAAGACAGATACAAAAAATATAGCCTGACACGCACAACACAAAATATAACAAAGAGACAATTGAGCCTGATTGTAACACACACACACACACACACACACACACACACACACACACACACACACTGCATGTGTATAATCTGATCAGCTACATGAAGAAAGAAAAAAACAAAGTACATAAATTATCAACAACAACAACAACAATAACAACAACAACATAAATTACATCACAAACAACAAAAACATCAACAACACAAACAACATCACCAACATCAACAACAATAACAACAACATGACAAATTACATCACAAACAACAAAAACAACACAAACAACAACATTGACAACACAAACAACAACAACATAACAAATTACATTACAAACAACAACAACTACCACATCATCACAAACAACAACACAAATACAAAAGAACTAAGAAAGAAAGAAAGAAAAGAAGATCCTGTAAATCAGCTTTTAAGTGAAACTAAGCCCCGCCCCTGTTTAGCTGTACTCCGCCCCCTGTGGGCGTGGCTCTGATGTAGGGTTGCTCTCACCTGATTGGTCGTTCATCATGCGGACGGCTTTGGCTTTTGCGAGTTCCAGCGCTGTCACCCATTTCTGTCTCTCCACCTCAGTAGCTGCTTTCAGGTGATAGGACCGCCCGCCGCTGCTCAGCACCATGTTACACGCGTCCTCGGTGTCGATGTGCGCCGTGGCCAGGTTAATGGTGCCGCGACACGTGTGTGCCATCTCCGCCTGCGTCCTACACACACACACACACACACACACACACACACGAGTTTAGGCTGCTTTTAGACCAATCCAAACACAGCATGAAATACAACCAAGTGTAAGCGCAGTGGGGCAGTAAGGGCAGTAATGGCAGTAATGGCAGTAGTGGCAGTAATGGCAGTAAGGGCAGTAGTGGGCAGTAAGGGCAGTAGTGGCAGTAATGGCAGTAAGGGCAGTAAGGCAGTATGGCGGGCAGTAAGGGCAATTAGGGCAGTAGTGGCAGTAATGGCAGTAAGGGCAGTAGTGGCAGTAAGAGCAGTAAGGGCAGTAAGGGGCAGTATGGTAGGTACGGGCAATAAGGGCAGTAGTGGCAGTAAGGCAGTAAGGGCCAGTACGGGCAGTATGGCAATAGGGCAGTAGGGCAATAAGGGCAGTAGTGGCAGTAATGGCAGTAAGGGCAGTAGTGGCAGTAAGGGCAGTAAGGGCAGTAGTGGCAGTAATGGCAGTAAGGGCAGTAGTGGCAGTAAGAGCAGTAAGGGCAGTAGTGGGCAGTAGTGGCAGTAATGGCAGTAAGGGCAGTAAGGGCAGTAAGGGCGGGCAATAAGGGCAGTACTGGCAGTAATGGCAGTAAGGGCAGGGCAGTAGGGCCAGTACGGGCAATAAGGGCAGTAGTGGCAGTAAGGGCAGTAGGGCCAGTACGGGCAATAAGGGCAGTAAGGGCTGAAATGACAGAAACAATTCCTCATTGCACACACAAAGCAGATGTTTATAAAATTTTAAAGGAATTATTTGTTACACTGGACAGACAGACAGACAGACAGACAGACTATTGAAAAGAGTAGTTTTATCGTTCATAATATTTCGTTGTCATGGTTACACAGGGTCAGAACATGAATTCAGAACAGTACAGGAGTCTCACTCTCACCGATTCTCTTTCTGTCTTATGGTCTTTCTCAACAACCCCCACAAAGTCTGTTTACCTGGCTGTCTATCTCGCTGTCTGTCTGTTTACCTGTCTTTCTCTGTCCGTTTATCTATTATTCCTTGTATGTATGTGTGTGTGTGTGTGTGTGTGTGTGTGTGTGTGTGACAGAGAGGATACTTTATGTCAAACACACTGCAGAACTGATAAATGTTATGTTATTTATAGTAAACTGTGTCAGCAGTGTGTGTGTGTTTTGTGTGTGTGTGCGTGTGAGTGTCTCACACCACAGCACCGTCTCACCCCAACAGCACCGTCTCACACCACAGCCACCGTCTCACACAACAGCACTGTCTCACACCACAGCACTGTCTCACACCACAGCCCCGTTCTCACACCACAGCCCCGTCTCACACTACAACCCCGTCTCACACCACAGCCCCGTCTCACACCACAGCTGTAGCAGTTTTAAGACTTGTCTGATGTCAGTATGATAATTTAGGGTGGAGTCTGTGTGTTGGGGCGGGAGTGTATATTATTATATATACAGTGTTAATGATATGTATATATATATATATATAATATATATATTACTATATATATATATATATATTACTGTATATTATTATATAAACAGTGTTAATGATATATATATATATATATATATATATATTACTGTATATTATTATATAAACGTGTTAATGATATAAATTATACTATATATATTATTAGATAAACTATATATATATATATATATAATAATAGTATATATATATATATATATATATATAAAGATTGATATTATTATATATATATATATTATATATATATATAATATGTATTATTATATATTAGTAATATATATAGATATATATATATATATTATATATATATATATTATAATATATATACTATATATATATAATTATATTATATATAAGTGTATATATTAATATATGATATATTATATATATATCTATATATTACTGTATATTATTATATACAGTGTTAATTATATATATATAATATATATATTATTATTATACTGTATATTATTATATAAACAGTGTTTAATTTATCCTATATATAATATATACTATATAATAATTAACTGTGTATTAATTATATAAACAGTGTTAATATATATTATATATTATATATATTATTAATAAACTGTGTTATGATATATATATATGTTATATTATATATTTATATATTATAACTGTGTATTATTATATAAACAGTGTTAATGATATATATATGTATTATATTATATCTTATGTTATATTATATAACAGTGTTAATGAGATATATCTATATATATATATATATATATCTATAATACTGTATTATATATATTATATATATATAGTGTTTAATGATATATATTATATATATTACTTACTGTATATTATTATATAAAACCAGTGTTAATATACTTATATATAATAAGATATATATATATATATATATATATATATATTATATATATATATATATCTGTATATTATATATGTTATAATATATACAGTGTTAATTATATATATTATTATTACTGTGTATATTTATATATTACAGTGTATATATATATATATAATATTATTATATCTGTATATTATTATATATACAGTGTTAATATAGATATATATTATTATTATCATATACTGTAATTATGTATATTAATTTATAAACAGTGTTAATGATATATATTATATTACTGTAATATTATTATCATAATGATATAAACAGTATATATATATATATATATTATATACTGTATATTATTATAAGTAAACAGTGTTAATGATATATATATATATACTATATATATATATTATATATATTATAGATTAATATATATATATATTATATATATAATTACTGTATATTATTATATTAAACAGTGTTAATGATATATATTATATTATTAACTGTATATTATTATATAAACAGTGTTAATGATATATATATTATTACTGTATATTATTCTAAACAGTGTTAATGATATATATATATTATATATATATAATATATAGATATATATATATATAATACTGTATATTATTATATAAACAGTGATATATATAATATATATATAAATGTATTATTATATATATATATATATAATATTATATATAAACGATATATATATATATAAATATATAAACAATGTATATATATATATTATTTATATAATAATATATATATTATATATATATATATAAATTATATATACTTATATTATTTATCTAATATGTTATATATATAGATATATATATTATATATATATAGTATTATATTTATTATTATATATTATTATATAACAGTGTTAATTATATATATATATAATATATATATATATATATATATATATATATATATATATAAAAATTACTGTGTATTATTATATAAACAGTGTTAATTAGTGTATATATATATATATATATATATAATATATAATATTATAATCTTATTACTGTATTTATTATATATATGTATTATATATATTATTATTACTGTTTATTATATATATACAGTGTTACTGATATTATTTTATTAATTACTTGTATATTATTATAAAAGTGTTAGATAATATATATATATAGTACTCTATATTATTATATAACAGTGTGTTAATATATATATATTAGTACTGTATATATTATATACAGTGTTAATGATATATATTATTATTACTGTATATTATTATAACAGTGTTAATGAGATATATATATATATATATCATATATATATATATATATATTATATATATATTATATTATTGTGTATATTGTATATAACAGTGTTAACACACCAATATTGACAAACAAATAATTTCAATGTCTAAAAACTTTGATGTTTTAGTCTGGAAAGTTTTTAGACTTTAAAATAATTTCATGTTTTGTCAGAGTTTGTGTTTGAATCCTATTATTTCAATGAATAAAGTTTAAACTGCAGCTGCTGATGGAGGTCGTTGGTGTGTAACGTTAGTGTAGCTTCAGACTTAAATAATAAAATAAAAAGACTGTTGATAAAAACAATGATAATGTACGTTTAATAAACTATGACTGGGTGATCTGGTAATCTGTGTGATCTGGGTAATCTGGGTGATCTGGATGATATAGGTAATCTGGGTGATCTGTGTAAACTGATGATTTGGGTGAACTGTGTAATCTGAGTGATCTGTGTAATCTGAGTGATCTGGTAATCTGTGTGATCTGGATGATATGGGTAATCTGGGTGATCTGGTATTCTGGTGTAATCTGGGTAATCCGGGTGATCTGGATGATATAGGTAATCTGGGTGATCGTTTAATCTGGGTGATCTGTGTAATCTGATGATCTGGGTGATCTGTGTAATCTGGGTAATCTGTGTAATCTGAGTGATCTGTGTAATATGGGTGATCTGGATGATATGGGTAATCTGGTGATCTGGTAATATGGGTGATCTTGATTGACCGCTGCAAAGTGTCAATCGGTGCCATTTTGAAAAGGTAGTGCACTACGACTCGCGGAGACTGTGCGCCACGTGAAGGGCGCATGTAAATGACGTAGGAATGGATTTGGAATGGAATCGGAGAAGCAAGGAGGCGTGTGTGTGCGTGCGTGTGTGTGCGTGCGTGTGTGTGTGTTTGACAGCTCACGTTTCTGCACTACTGACAGCAAAAGCAGATGTGTTGTCACGCAGCGGTTTAGATTTAACGGTTCGGTTTCAGTGTTGAAACGCAGATAGTATGTGTGTGTGTGTGTGTGTGTGTGTTAAAGCTCAGTCACCTGTAATAAGACAGCAGTCCGTTACTGAGGACGAACCACCGCCGCTGGTAGCCTTTCAGATAGTTGGTCCATTTAAAGAGCCAGCCTTTATAAGTGTCTGAGCCCGGGGCAGGTGCCGGGGTGGTAGTGGATGTCGTGCCGGACGCAGAGCTCTTTAACGGGTCACTCATCCTGTCTCCGGTCCGGTCCCGTTCCGCCTCCCGAGCCGAGAATCGAGACTGTGTTCTCCCAGGTCCGCAAAGAGGGAGCGGCCGCTGTCCTGCATGCACTTAATGCAGGATAGACAAAGTGATAAAATAATAGAGAAAAAGAAGGTGACAGACAGATCGATGGATAAACAGACAGACAGACAGACAGCTCTCTCTTTCTTATGTAGATAGGGTGACTAGCTAAAAACGCGCATACATTCCGAAAAATATCCCGCCCCCGCCTCTTTCTGATAGGCTTTCGCCGTCCCGCTATCTTCGCTCTCATTGGTCCTGAGCGGCGCCCCCTCCCGTCCTGCACTCTTATTGGCTAGTGAGATGTCAGGTCATGATTCTACAGCAGCAGCGGAACTCCGGACTCGGAATTATAAACACCACGATGAGATTTATGGCAGTTTAATTACTCAGAGTAAAAAGTGTTTTATTCTTCACCTCTACTTCTGTATTTATACTGCAGGGGGCGTGATTAATTACAGCCAGTCAATCACAGTGCAGGGGGCGTGATTAATTACAGCCAGTCAATCACAGTGCAGGGGGCGGGATTAATTCCAGCCAGTCAATCACAGTGCAGGGGGCGGGGTTTGGCAGACATACAGGTAGAGAAAAAATACCAAGCAGGTGTGACGCAGTAAGCAGGGATTCCTGTGACATCAAGGGCTCGTGCATCACTGCGCCACTACAGACAGCCCGGGATCATAAATACATTACCATCACCATCATCACTATCATCATCATCATCATCATCATCACATCACATCATGAGTAGGTCCCCACCAGGATGTATTAACCCGAACACACACAGATTATAACATCTGGACAGAGTCTACTAAACGTAAAATTATCACATTTATACGTTTAATGTACAAAAGACTTTTATTTAAATTACAGACAGTATAAAATAATGAATTCAGCTTTTAGTCGTCTGTTAGTGAAAGTGTGTGATTATTCTGTAACACTGGAACAAATGCGTCTATTGGAGTCCCGTTTTCTTTATATTGTCTGTGTGTTTGTTCAGTGTATTTTAGAGGTCCGAGTTATTGCATTTCTGTAGCTTTACACACACACAGGTGGCACCAGAACACATGCTGTGAGACGCCCTGACAGACAAACATCCCAACAACATTTCAAAGAATTTACACAAACACCAAGAAATAATAGCATTCTTTTATTGTTGAACATTGAGTGGAAAAAATAGCCTACTAGTTGTGTTTAGAAAAACAGAGTAGCCCTTTACACACACACACACACACACACACACACACACGAAGGTACAGGTTACAG
This sequence comes from Bagarius yarrelli, assembly GCA_005784505.1. Classification (NCBI taxonomy): domain Eukaryota; kingdom Metazoa; phylum Chordata; class Actinopteri; order Siluriformes; family Sisoridae; genus Bagarius; species Bagarius yarrelli. The sequence continues at coordinate 56,630 of VCAZ01000257.1, forward strand.
AACATAAATCAAATCTTTCACATGGTTTTCACAAAACCCTTTTTCTGAATGGAATTGGAGCGGCCAATCACAGCACACGGATTCAGTGTTCATTTATGTTCGTTCCCAAAATGTTTTAATGTTGATCAGCAAATTTAGCAAACAGCCGAACGTTTTAGAGCTGAACGACTACATTAAACCCTAAACACCGAAAAATTCCTTCTTCATGTTGAACTTCATTAACGTCCTCCAGCTTCAGTGACGTGTTTTTGTCTTTCACAGAATAAAAGCACTGATTTCAGAAACATATTAACATGGAAATGATTTGATTATTAGGGTTGGATACTGTTCTCAGGTCAGTGCTCCGGTTTCTTTACTGGCCATATCGAGGTAAAAGTGTTACAGCTACAACACACGGCAGACCAACATAAAGACACAAAATATACAATCAAATTAGATTTAATTAATTCATCAAGTACAACCTGGACCTTCTTTCCGAAGGGTTCTTCTTGAGCTGTGGGTTCTACAAGGAGTTGTGATGAAACAGGTTCTAATGGTCGGGTGGAGAATTAGAAAGCTCTCCTGAGATCATTGAGCAGTTTGAGAGGGTGAAGTTTATCTTATAATTATAAACGTTCCTGTGAAAGAATTTAATAACTTCATCCCACACACACACACACACACACACACACACACACACATTATTCCATTGCATCAGTGTTACAGTGTTAGACCCTGAAAGATTGCAGAATCATTAGTATATAATAATAATAACATTTTAAAAAATCACCACAATTCACTGACAGGTCTGAAGTCTGTGATACTCCAGTACAGACAGCGGGAAACATTATGTAGAACACACACACACACACATATTGTGTGGTGCATAGTGTGTATTGTATAGTGTTTGTAATGAATTGTATTTATTGTGTAGTACACAGTGTATAGTGTGTATTTTGTACACATGGTGTATAGTGTAGTATATATTGTGTATATTGTGTAGTGTGTATAGTATGCAGTGTGTTGAGTGCATTGTTCAGTGTATAGTGTGTAGTATAAATAATGTATGGTGTGTGTAGTGTGTAGTGCATAGTCTGTATTGTGTATAGTGTGTATTGTGTATTGCTTAGTGTATTGTGTGTATAGTGTGTATTGTTCTGGTGTATTGTGTGGTGTATAGAATGTGGTGTGTTTTGCATCTTGTGTATAGTATATTGCTCATTATAGTGTGTTTAGTGTGTATTGCTAGTATTGTGTATTGTAGTGTGTAAACGATATTGTGTGTGTAGAGTGTGCATAGTGTGTATTGCTAGTAGTGTGTATAGTGTGTCATGTGAGTAGAATGTGTATACTGGGTATTGCTAGTAGTGTGTAGTGCATTGTATAGTGTGTATTTCTAATAGTGTGTAAAGTGTGTATAGTAGGTATTTCTAATAGTGTGTATGGTGTGTTTTGTGTGTATAGTGTAGTGTGTTTATAGTGTGTTGGGGTAGTGTGTGTATGGTGTGTGTAAAGTGTGTATAGTATGTGTAGTGTGTAAAGTGTGTTTAGTGTTTATAGTGTGTGTGTGTATGGTGTGTGTAAAGTGTGTATAGTATGTGTAGTGTGTATAGTGTGTGTAGTGTTTATAGTGTGTGTGTGTGTGTGTGTGTGTAAAGTGTGTATAGTGTGTGTGGTATCATTAATCAGTGTTAAATCTCATTGAGTCTCATTAACGCTCTGAAGGAAGACAGATATGATGCGTTAGTGTGCAGTAGTAGCTGCTGTTGTAGCAGTGTTTACTGAGGACTGGAGATGTTCCTGATGTTCCTGATGTTCCAGATGTTCCTTTTGACCTTTGGCCTCTGAATCAGGATGAGCTTCCTCATCTGAACTCTGGACCAATGAGATCTGATATGCAAATGATCAGCAGAATGCAGTGGTGTAGCAGTCAGAAGAGAAGCAGTTGGTCATCCAGATGTTTTTGCATTTTTCTGCATGTTTACTGATTCCAGCGTAACTCAATGATGTCATTCAATTTAGTTGTTGTTTTGGTGATGCACGAAATGCTACGTTTGATGTTTGGTGGCCATTCAGAGGGAGGAACATCAACAAAGAGGCTTCAGAGAAAAAATGCTACCAAAGATGGGCATGCAGGAGGAGGCATGTGTGTGTGTGTGTGTGTGTGTGTGAATAAGAGAGATAAAGCTGTAAATTAGGATTTTTGTGAAAGCAGAGCAGGCAAACCCCCTCCAGCAGCATCTTATCTCTCACTGTGTCTGTCTGTCTGTCTGTCTGTATAACTTTCTCTTCTTCATTCTCTCTCAAACAAACAATGCTTTCTCGAAGTCTGATGTTGGACTCGATTACTTTTTCTTTTTGTCTCTCTGTGAAAGTTGCAGGTCACATGATGCTGTGTAAGCAAGAGGTCACATGACAGAGCAGCGGTTTCCTGTGTAGCGCCCCTGCAGTCCGGATGGAGGTGTGGTTGTGGCGAAAGTTTCTCGGGCCACTGCGATGCCCAGCAGCTCTTTGAAGAGTAGCAGTATGTGCCAGTTGAACTTGGAAGAACATTCCACATATCCACACTTCCAGGTCTTCTTCACCAACACGGAGACGGAGCGACGCTGAGCGAAACGCTGCCGCTGAAGATCTCGCTTACTGCCAACCACCAGGATCGGAACATCACTACTGCTGCTGCCTTCCCTGTGTGTGTGTGTGTGTGTGTGTGTGTGTGTGTGGAGGGGAAGAAGAAAGACATATATAAAGAGAGTAAAAACAGATATCTGTATTAAAGAAATATACACACATCTAGAAAATAATAAGAAAGAGAAAAAAAGGAAATCAAGAAGAAAGAGGAGAGGAGAGGAGAGGAGAGGAGAGAGGAGAGGAGAGAGAAAGAGGAGAGGAGAGGAGAGGGGAGAGAGGCGAGGAGAGAGAGGGAGGAAAGGGGGGAGGGAGAAAGAGAGGAGCAGGGAGAGGAGAGGAGAGAGAGGAGAGAGGAGTATAGGAGAGGGAGGGAGAGGAGGAAAAGAGGGAGAGGAGAGAGAATGAGAGAGAGGAGAAAAGAGAGAGGGGGAAGGAGGAAGAGAGAGAGAGGAGAAAAAGGAGGCAGAAGAGAGAGAGGAGAGTGAGAGGATAAAGAGGAGAGAGGAGAGGGAGAGAGAAAAGAGGAGAGGAGAGGAGAGGAGAGAGAAAGAGAGAGAGAGAGAGAGAGAGAAAGGAGGAAGAGAGGGAAAGAGGAGAGGAGAGGAGAGGAGAAAGAGAGGAGAGGAGAAAACAAGAGGAGAGGAGGAGAAAAGAGGAGAGGAGAGAGGAGAGGAGAGAGAGGAGAAGAATGAGGAGAGGATAGGAGGAGAGGAGAAAGAGGAAGGTGATAAAAGAGAGGAGAGGAGAAAAGAGGAGAGGAGAAAAAGAGGGAGAGGAGAAAGATTTAAGAGGAAAAGAGCGAGAGGAGAGGAGAGGAGAAAAGAGGAGAGGAGAGGAGAGTGTGTGTGTGTGATACTTCACCTGTTATCTACAATCTGCTGTCGTATCATCTTAACATATTCAAAGCTCTCAACGCAGCAGATGTCGTAGACCAGGATATAGGCACTGGCGTTCCGCACCCCTCTGCAACGGGCATCCAGCCACTCCTAACACACACACACACACACACACACACACACACTTTCATTATCCAAATCTGCTAGTAATCAGATCGACCGGAACCGGAAACACCTCCAATATCAGCAATTTCTGGAACGTTCTTAGTGTGTGAATTTTTAACACTTCTCACAATCATGAATCAAAGATGTATTGCAGATAGAATGTTTTCAAAGTATTGGCACCCCGTTGTGAGTGATATTTGGTGTTACCTTTGCTGAATGTTTGTATTTCAGTGAGTGAATTTATTTTACTTTCACACTCGCTTCTGTCACCAAGGTGAAGTGAGCAGTATGACTCTCCTGAGAACCCGCGAGAAAACACTACAGCCAGCAGTGTTACAGCTGCTGTACTTACACATTACACTGCAGAGAGGAGGAGGAAGAGGAGGAGGAGGAAAATGCAGGAAGCTGACCCTCTTTCACCTCCCCTTCATTTCCCTCATTCATTTCTCCCCCAATCCTCATGACAGAAATCACATTATCGCTTCCTATCATGTGTGTGTGAGAGAGAGAGAGAGAGAGAGAGAGAGACGAGAGAGAGAAAGATAGAGAGAGAGAGAGGGGAGACAGATAGAGACAGAGAGAGAGAGAGAGAGAGAGAGACAGACAGAGAGAGAGAGACATAGAGAGAGACAGAGAGAGAGAGAGAGAGAGAGATAGACAGATAGAGGGGAGGTATTAAAAAGACACTGCAGTGGATCCCTGTGGAAGGAAACCATTAAGGTTCAAGGCTTCAAGGTCGAATCCTACAACACACTGTTTTTTGTCTATCTGGTTTTTGAGCCAGTCTGAGGTTTATAATAATAATAATAATAATAAAACAATAATATAATAATAATAATAATAATAATAATAATATCAATATAATATATAATAATATAATAACAATAAAAAATAAATAATAAGAATAAATATAAAATAATAATATAACAATAATAAATAAATAACAATAACAATAAATATATAATAATAATAATAATCATAATAATAATAATACTAATAATAAACCCCAATAATATATAATAATAATAATAACAATAATAATATAATAATAATACAAATAATACAATATAATAATAATAATAATAATAATAATAATAATAATAATAATAATATAATAATAATATAATAATAATAATAATAATAATAATAATAATAATAATATAATAATAATAATAACAATAATATAATAAATAATAATAATAATAATAAAATATAATAAGAATAATAATATAATAATAATAAATATGATTTGTTTATGTATTTTTATTATAGGTTAAATTAATGCTTATGATCCTGGGTGAAGTTTGCAGATATTAGCATTAAGTTTAGATTCTGATTCGCTTTAACATTTTTATTAGATGGAAATGTGAACAGATATAAACTGAAGTGACTTTAAATGCTTTCTGTTGGCGTGAGAGGTGAAGAGGCCACGCCCCCTTTATTTACACTGTAAATGACAGGTTTGAAGGCCACGCCTCCCCGTACACACCAACAGTGACAGCAGTGACAGTCACAGTAGACACACCTCTTTCACTTACAGTCTGAGTGACAGGTACAGAGGCCCCGCCTCCTCTTTTACACTTAATGTGATGGAGTCGAGGCCACGCCCACTTCATTTATCTTTCTGTCTGTTTGTCTTTGTCTGTCTATCTCTCTGTCTGTAATTCTGTCTGTCTGTCTCTCTGACTGTCTCTGTCGGTCTTTTCCTCTGTGTCTGTCTGTCTCTCTGTCTGTCTCTCTGCTCTAAATCTGAATCTGAAACGTTACTGTTTTTTATCCACAACAAAAACACATATAAAGGAAAAATACTGCAACATTCACATTAAAGTGTAAAAGTGCTTACAGTCAGCAGTGTGTGTGTGTAAGTGTGTGTGTGTGTGTGTGTGTGTGTGTGGTGCAGCAGCCTGGCGCTTTAGATGCACCACCGGTTTTGTGCGGCTAAAAATAGACACTTGTCCCCATCTCTCAGTTCTCACACAGAGAGGAATGCAGAGGTGCAAAAATATTCACCCCCCCTTCGCTTCCTCCACAATTACAACCCCAAATTACTGGATCATCATCACCATCATCATCATCATTTTCCTCATTAACATCATCATCACCATCATCATCATCATCATCATCACCATCATCATCACCATCATCACATCATCATCACCATCATCATCACCATCATCATCATCACCATCATCATCACCATCATCATCATCACCCATCATCATCATCATCATCACCATCATCATCATCGTTCGTAACTGTGTGACAGGTCTGAGGAATTCTGTTAAAGTTTTGCATTGGATGAAATCATGTGATTTTTTTTGTGATTATGTGTGTAAATCAGTGTGAGATCCAAAAAAGATCCCAAATTCAGTCACGATTTTTTAAATATGTTTATTTTTCATAATTTTACATTAAAAAGATATCATTTAAAAAATTTTTTATTTCTAAAATAAATTCTTAAAAAATAAAATACAAGTGAAATAAATCCTTAAATAATATAAATGTTAATTAAACTATAGAATAATTTTATAAATATAAATGAATCTCTGGAAAACTACTCGAGGTATCAGTCAGGATGTCACACACACACACACACACACACACATTGGGGTCTTTTCCTCCAACACAGAGTGAACATTACGCCTCGCTGAGTTTCAGGAATAAAATGTGGTGAGAAAGTGATAATGAGCGAACGACACTCTGAAGATGGAGGTAAAGTGAAAGTGTGTGAGACTAAAACACAAAACCCACTGCCGGAAATCCAGTTCCACAAAAACCCTCCTAAAACTTTTACACTGCACTGAGTTGCCCCAACTGTACTAATCCCCACTTTAACAAAAAAAAACCCCCCACATTAATCCCCCCTGTACTAATCCCCACGTTAACCCCCACATTAACATCCACTGTACTAATCCCCACTTTAACCCCCACATTAATCCCCACATTAACATCCACTGTACTAATCCACACTTTAACCCCCACTTCAACCCCCACTGTACTAATCCCCAATTTAACTCTTACTGTACTAATCCCCCCTTTAACCCACACTCTAACCCCCCACTTTAACTAACCCCCCACTAACCCCCACTATACCAATCCTCACTTTAACCCGCACTTTAACCACCACTGTACTAATTCCCACTGTATGAATCCCCACTTTAAACCCAACAGTACTAATCCCCACTTTAACCCCCCACTTTAACCCCCCCTTTAACCTTCACTATACTAATCCCCACTTTAACCCCCACTGTACTAATCCTGTTTTAATACTTTATTATTTTGATTCATTTAAATGATCGACTCATTAAAATGAATCGTCTGTAAACAAAACATTTGTACAAAGTCACCTCACACTTCTTCCCTCCAGCTGCAAACATCCATCTCTCCACCGGGTGACAGATCCACAACCTCCTCCTGCTCCTCAGCATCATCATCTTCATCATCATCATCATCATCACACACTCACTTGCCCAGAAAAACCAACAGCATCTGCAACATCTGCTGAGCCATTAAACACTCGCATGTGAATGTTAGTCTGGTTCCTTCTAAAGATTTCTCTAGGACCTGTCTTACCTTCATCACAGACCTCAGATCAGCTGAAACTCCTGAGGAATCTCGATTAGCTGCAGGTCTGATGTCTAATCTGATTGGGGGCGTCAGGAGCCGCAGCAGAATCCTGTTAGGATCTCTGAGGGTTCCATATAAATCCTGTTGACACTGGCAGACTGAGCTGAGGGCAGTTTGGTGTTCCCAGCAGGATGTGGTCTGGACTTTGAGATGAGAGTCTGAGACAGGATTCTGATGAAGACGTGATCATGAATCAGATTAATGAAGCTTAATGGAGCCGAGACGGAGAGACGCTTTACTGCAGTTCAGCTGAGAGATGGAACCCGTTTACTCCAACTGCTTCTGCATCAAACCATCCAATAACAATAAATACAGCTCACACACACACACACACACACACACACACACACACACACACACTCTTCTCCGGCATGACTGGACTCGTCTCCACCGACTCACCTTAAATGTTACATTTACATTTATATAATTTACCTCTTTTGTACATCTAAGCTATTAGAGGTGAGGGGCCTTGCTCAGGGGCCCAACAGTGGTAGCTTGGTGGTCCTGAAAACTGAATTCACGACCACAAGATTAGCAGTCCAACACCTTAACCACTGACCTACAACTTTCTGCAAATTGTAATGTCCACTACATGACCCATTGTCCCTTTAATGTCCTCTACATGCCCCAGTGTCCCTGTAATGTCTTCTGCATGCCCCAATGTCCCTGTGTCTTCCTGTAATGTCCTCTGTATGTCCTCTGCCATGCCCCATGTCCCTGTAATGCCCTCTACATGCCCCAATGCACCTGCTTCTGTTGAGATTTGGTGCTCTCCAAAAAGTCCTTTAATACCCCACCCTATGCTGTAATGCCCTCTTCTACCCACCACAGTGAATCAGCAACATTAAACAGTTTCCTCATCCAGAGAGATGTGCAAAAGTGCTTTCTCCTCTTTATAACCCATAATATTAAACTCTGCCATGCATGGTTGCCTTAGCAACCTGTTAGGAGCCACTTTGAGAGACAGCAGCTGTGCAGCAAGAGGTTTTACTCATCCTTTATTTTCATTTATTGGCATCTGGAAGACATCTTTAGTTTTAATTTTAGGGACTGTTGGAGTTTATAGAAGAGAGAGAGAGAGAGAGAGAGAGAGAGAGAGAGAGAGAGACACACACAGAAGGAGAGAGAGGACAGAGAGAGACAGTGTGAGAGAGACACAGAGAGAGAGAGAGACAGTGTGAGAGAGACAGAGAGAGAGAGAGAGAGAGAGAGAGAGAGAGAGACAGTGTGAGAGAGAGACAGAGTAAGAGAGACAGAGAGAGAGAAAGAGAGAGACAGAGAGAGAGACAGAGAGAATAGAGTGAGAGAATATGAGAGAGGATAGACAGAGAGAGAGATGAGACAGTGAGATGAGAGAGAGAGAGAGAACAGAGAGAGAGAAGAGAGAAAGAAATTGAGAGACAGAGAGAAAGATGAGAGGAGAGAGACAGAGAGAGAGACAGAGAGAGAGAGAGAGACAGTGTGAGAGACACAGAGAGAGACAGTGTGAGAGAGACAGAGAGAGAGAGACAGTGTGAGAGACAGTGTGAGAGACACAGAGACAGAGAGAGACAGTGTGAGAGACACAGAGACAGAGAGAGAGAGAGAGAGAGAGAGAGAGAGAGAGTGAGAAGTGAGATAGAGAGAGAGAGAGAGAGACAGAGAGAGAGAGACAGTGTGAGAGACACAGAGACAGAGAGAGAGAGAGAGACAGTGTGAGAGAGAGACAGGTGAGAGACAGAGAGAGAGAGAGAGGACAGTGAGAGAGGGAGACAGAGTAAAGGTTGTATTTTTATCGGTTATTTGTATATAAATCCGTTTCAGTGATTCTGGGATGCTGCACCGTCTCCATGGCAACAACTCCATCCTTTAATCCAGACGGAACAGTGAAATAATAAAGGTATGTTACTCTCACTTCTGAGAGCTCACAGCGCTTCTGTGAAGAATTTCACACACACACACACACACACACATACATACACACACACACACACACACACACACACATACATACAAGGAATGTTTCCACACCTTAAAGAGTGTGAAGTTGGAGCTTCATTTATAATAATTTACACTTTTTGCATGGAAAAATCCTTGATTGTGTGTGTGTGTGTGTGTGTTTGGGTCTGTGTGTGTGTGTGTCCTGCAAAACGAGCCTGGAGCTGCTCCAAACTACATATTGTTTCCAGGAATCTGAGTTTCACCTGCAGCGAATCGGGGAAAAATGCGTTTCCATGGAAACATCAATTAAAGACGAGTTTAATTTAAACACTGCAGTTCTGCGGTTTGGCGGGAATCCAGTCGGACTGAGGACATTTCAGTCTTATATTATTATTATGTTATATGTTATTATATTATTATATTATTATTGTTATTATATTATTATTATTGTTATTATTACTTATTATTATTATTATTATTATTATTGTTATTATTATTATTATTATTATTATGTGTTGTTATATTATTATTATTGTTGTTATTATTATTATTATTATTATTATTATTATTATTATTATTATTATTATATTATTGTTGTTATTATTGTTATTATTATTATTGTTATGTTGTTATTATTATTGTTTGATTGTTGTTATTATTATTATTATTGTTGTTGTTTTTACCTGTGTGGGACTGGAAGGAAACGCGGTGATTGGCGGGACATCCAAAATCTTCAGTTCGTACATGTGACCGTTCAGGACTACCGACGGTCGGTAGACGCGTCGCGCGCGTGTCGGGTTGTACGTCTCGTTGAAGTCGCCGTGGACGAATCGGCGGATGATGGAAGTTTTACCGACACCGGAAGCTCCGATCACCGCGATGCTCAGCGTCTCCACCATCCCGGGGGCTCGCGCTCGATTTCAACCGCCAGTTAACTCGCGGGTTGCGCGCGCTACGATGGCTCCAGGCAATTGGGGTCTTTTTGGCGCGCGCTTTGGAGGATCATCTCCTCGTTCTGGGGCTCGTGTTGGAATCCGGACGGATGCAGAATAAACCATTGAAGAGCACGCGGCGGATCTCCATCATATTACTGATGAGCGCGCGCTGAGTGCTATAGAATGAAACAGCAGCGCGCGCGGGGCTGCACCATCACACCAATAAAACGGCTTCCCAAATCGCAGCATCACACGTTTAACGACTTGCACGCGCGCACGCGCTCCGGACAATATGCAAACGTCGGCGGAAATCAAGGCGCGTGCCTGCACAAGGTTTTTGTTTAACGTTTTAAAAGTTCAGAAACAGAAAGAAAAAATGTGCAGAGCGCGTTAGAGCGCGCGCTCAGACACGTGAATATCTCCAAAAATAAATTAAATAAATAAATAAAAATGTCTATAATACACAAATATCACCGTAAACACACACACACACACACACACACACACAGAGTTCCGGATTTATGCATAGGCATTCTAGGCACGCGCCTATGCTCGCACAACCAGGGGGACCCAATTAGAACAACGGAAATATTATTATTATTATTATTATTATCATCAGGAGGTCCTGCTGACACACACACTGATTTATTTCTGCTGTAATTCTCATTGTTTATGAAGTGATTTAATTTGATTTATTTAAGCGACTTTAATAACAGATTTAATAACAGAAAAAAACATTTTAATTGGAAAATATCAATAATTAAATTAATTGTTTTCTTTT